>JARJHM010000857.1:0-124453 GCA_033356055.1 Carex pumila
ATACAATACACGATATATCATTTATAGTAAATTTATTAGCAAAATATAGTTCTTCTCTCACGCGAAGATATTGACATATATTTCGCTACCTATGAGAAAATTTAGCAATACACAAAAGCAAGTCAAGTATGTGTTTGGTTAAGATCTGTGATTTAACACATTTGTCAGACATGTAGATTGTCTTTTAGAGAAATGATCCTGAAGATCATATATGAATATAATATTATATGTATTGCTCAATGAAAGAAATGATACATTAAAGGAGATAGAACAAAACATATTTCACCAAAATTCTTTTTCACATATGATCTCTAAAAGAATAATGTTATTAATGTTCAGCAAATCCGTTCAAGTGAAAAATACAGCAGATTTATTCACTAAGGCACTTCCTACTGTAATATTCAAAAAGCTAGTTCGTAATATTGGAGTTCGCTGATTTAAAGGTCTTGATTGATGCTGTCATGAGGGGGAGTTAATATGCACTATATTTTCCTTAACCATGGTTTTTCCCATTGGGTTTTCCTGGTAAGGCTGTAGTTGTGTATTTAGAAAAATATTGTACTCTTTTTCCTTCACTAGATTTTTATCCCATAGGGTTTTTTCTAGTAAGGTTTTAATGAGGCATATTCTTATGTAATGGACATCTAAGGGGGAGTGTTATGAATAAAATATTAATGTGGATGTCCATAACTCCCAACATTCATTACCCACTATCCCCACTACTCCATGCACTACAATTGGAATTGATGGCCACTACTATTGGAATTTATTTCTCCATTTATTTAGATGAAATTTTTCATTTACAATTTGTAGCCTATAAATAGAGGCTTTGTAATCTTGTATTGTATACACATGAGAAATGTATGAATAAAGAGATTACCATCTTTTCATCTCTATTTTGCTTATTCTTCTTTATGCTTGTTCACATTTATTTTATAACAATACCAATATTAAAATATTATAGCTTTTCAATCATTAAGCCATCATTGTATTATGATCTTGATCATATTTATTTTCATTACTTTTTAGCAACCAAAGAATTATAAATATATATATATAGAGAGAGAGATGGGCTATGGTGCATTGCAATGCATGGATCCCTTTGTGTATTGCACTATAAATCATGGATTCAAAGTCCAAACAACCGATCTGAACCGTTCATCTTATTTTCCATATTAATATTTGCTTGGGGACCAAATTTTACATTTTTTAGAATTTTTTTACTATTTATTAAATAATTTTGAAAGTCGCTGATCTGATGGTCCAGAAAATTTTACTGTTTTTTTACTGTTCACAACAAAACAGTAATTTTAAAAAATGCTTAATAAATAGTAAAAAAATTTGAAAAATGTAAAATTTGGTCTCCAAGCACATTTCAATATGGATTAAACATCTAACGGTTCGGATCGATCGTTTGGACTTTAAATCCGTGATTTATAGTGCAATGCACAAAGGGGTCCATGCATTGCAATGCACCATAGCCCATCTCTCTCTCTCTCTCTCTCTGTATATATATATATATATATATATATATATATATGAGATTGGCTAATGTTCATTCGAATGTATATGGTCCGAAGTGCTTACGGTTCAAATTTGAAATTTCAAAATCCAAACGGTCGATCTGAACCGTTCATCTTGTTCTCCATATTAATATGTGCTTGGAGACCAAATTTTATATTTTTCTGAATTTTTTTTACTATTTATTAAGTATTTTACAAAATCATTGATCCAACGGTAACTGCATAAAACAGTAAAACTGTTGGATCAGCGATTTTCAAAGTAGCTTAATAAATAGTAAAAAAATTCAGAAAAATGTAAAATTTGGCCTCCAAGCACATATTAATATGGAGAACAAGATGAATGATTCAGATCGACTGTTTGGATTTTGAAATTTCAAATTTGGACCGTAAGCACTTCGGATCATATACATTCAAATGCACATTAGCCTATCTCATATATATATATGAGAAATGTTCCTGTACCCCGAGCCCGTCCTCGAACTGCTTTAACTGGGTTTAACCGTCCGCTAATAACGGTAATTTATTAAATTTTCATTAATTAACGAATTGTTGTTTTAACGCATTGCAGTTTTACATTGATTGCTAAATGTTAGCTTTGCATGCTTTTGTCTTGCGCTTTAATTTCGCGGACAGTTTTTTAGAAATAATTGTAATCACCAATCCCCGAATTAGTCCCCCAGATTGTTGACGGTCCTCTAATCATTAATTAACTACTTACTTGAACGTACTTTAAAATATTAAAGTGCAATTTAAACCTAGTTAGCTCGGGGACACGATGGGGGATTGGTTCTAATTTTAATTATGCAAATTAACAGCTTTTTATATTTAATAACTAAAAATACAGTCTTAATTTTGAACAAGTAATCCATTAAATGAAGATTTTTCAATGTTTGTAAACACAGGTTTATATGTTTTAAAATATATTTGAAGAATAAGCTTTAAAATGTGTTTGTAAACACATGTTTATATATTTGTAACACAAATTTTTAAATTTTTGTAAACACGGGTTTATATGCTTTAAAATGTTGTTTTCTTACCAGTATATATTGGTTTACTTGCACAGGTTTATATGCTTTACACACATGTTTATATGCTTTAAAATGTTGTTTTCTTGCCAGTATATATTGGTTTACTTGTGTTGTTCGTACAATAATCTTTTACGTCTATTTGACTAATTTGCAAAAACATACAATTATTGAATTTTACGATTTCTTCTATTTTGAGAATATGTAGGTCCAAGAAGAGTAAGAACTGTTGAATAATAAGCTTGGACTGAAGAAATCATGAAGACCTTTATCAAGAATACATATTGTAAAATCAAATGCTTGGTAAAGTATGTGTGAGGTTGATTAAATTGAGATAAAACGTTATGAACGTTTTTAAAACGTTGGTAACGTTTTATAATAATCAGAAGCCTCAATAGAATCAAGTTATAACGTTATAACGTTATACAACCGTTGTAACGTTTTACAAACGTTATAACGGTTGATAAACGTTGTAACGTTTAAAAGCTACAGAACAACTGGAGTGCAGCTGTTCAATACAAGCAATAAATGTTGTAACGTTTATAAATCGTTATAACGGTTTTGAAATGTTGTAACGGTTATAAAACGTTATGTAACGTTTTCTAAGCTGTCAGAGAATTAAAACCCTAAATCGTATTTGAATAAAACGTTGTAACGTTTAATAAAACGTTGGTAACGTTTTATGTCAAACAGCTCATTTTTGAGCTGCCACTATAAATAGACTGAAGGGATCACTTTCAAATCAATCTCAGCCGACCCTAATCATTTTAAAAGCGATTTTCTGAGAGCTTAGCCTACTCCATTGTTGTGAGAGCTTAAAACTTCAAAATCCCTCAAGCAACCTCAAACCTACTTCACTAATCTTGATCTAGATTAGGTTAGAGTAATCTATTGAGTGTTTCTCTTGTGTTCTAGACAATTGAGACCTTGTTCTCATCTCTTTGAGTTGGCCGTTTGACTTCCCGCTTGGTGTGTAAGGGCTCAACGGTTCACAAGTTGTAATCCTTTCGTATTGGGTAATAGAAAGGCACACCACTCAAGGTTGCGAAGCCCCGGAGACGTAGGCCTTTGTTTTGCCGAACTCCGTTAACATCCCGCGTGTCAAATTTCTCTAAACTCATCTATTTAATTTCAATTGCAATTTAATTTCAGTTTTTGAGCAATTAGAGGTGCCCCTAAGTGCAACAACTTGCACAAGTTTTTATGCTTTACACACAGGTTTATATTGTTTTGTAAACAATTGTTGTTTTGAAGTAGTAGTTTCATTGTTATTTAATAAAGTTTTACATGCGTAGAAATTGGCATTGTTGGGACAAGTTTTTATTTTATGATTGTTTCGAAGTAGTAATTTCATTGTTATTTAACAAAGGTTTGCATGCTTAGAAATTGTAATTGTTGGAGTTTTGACTAACATAAAATAATTGATGAGGCTGCTAACAATTGTTGTTTCGAACCAGTAGTTTCATTGTTATTTAATAGAGCTTTGCTTGCTTAGAACTAGTAGTTTTGACTAACATAAAATTCAGAGCTATAAACATTTTGGTGGGGGACGCGCTCTGGTATTGGTTCAAATTTAGAGCTTTAAATTTTATGTTCGGGGATGTGCTAGGGTATTGGTTCAAATTTAGAAATGTAAATTTGTGCTCGGGGACGCGTTGGGGGATTCGTTTTTTATTTTTTAAATTAAAATTTAACTCATTTACAATGAAAGTTAAACACTAGAACATAGTGGATTAAACGTTTTCTTTTATATGTTTAAATTAAACGATTGTTTCGCTGCATTTGGCGCTGCTTTTGTTAACCTTTTGAACAAAGTATTTTTTGCTTCATGCAGCGAAATGTTGTACAATAAAGAAAGATTCATACTGTTATTGCGTTGTATGAAGTAAAACATGCTCGTTTTGTCACTGACATTCTAGAAAGCTGGGGGACATATGCGGATATTTTGTTTGGAGTACAATTATCAGCTTCCTATATATATATATATAGAGACAGGCTAATATGCTTTCGGCAGCACTTCGGCCGAAGTGCTGCCAAAAGCATATTAGCCCGTCTCATATATATATATATATGGTAATAATTTAAACATAGTAACTTGATTTAATATGTAAAAGTCAAATAAGGCCACATCATTCATCCTCATTCTTGTAATTACAAAAGAAAATACCATATAAACAATTTTAGCAATTATTCCTCAACCATTTTCGAATCATCTCCATTTCTAGAATGTATTTTAATTTCTATAAGGGAGACTTTAAAATATATTTTATATTTTGCAATTTATTCTTTTACATCACGGAAATTAGGCTTTAAAAGCAATTAAAAATGATGATGCAATACTTTTAGAAAAATTGCTAAATTAATTGTCACATCAGCATTTACAATTTCATTACAAGTGGGATGGAGATGTTCTAAGCAATCTGTTCTCTACCAACATTAATCTTGTTAGAATCAAATTGTATGAACATCACTACGAAATGTATCGGCATGTAATAAATATTATAATGAAAACGCATTTTGAAAATATTTGATAGAATAATTCACATTTAAAAGAAACCGGCAAAGGCTACCAAAAATATTGAATTCGAACGTATAGAATGGTTTGGCATGAATTTATATATGATAGATGTAAAATTGGAAATGGAAGTAAACTATATAGCTTTTGCAATCTGCTATAATGTGCTGTTTTATAGCATCAAAAGTTCCGCCATATGTTGAAGTTAAGAGTAGAACTAGTTCTTTGGTGAAATCAAGTTTAAAATTCATTAAATCAGATTCAAATGATGAATTCAAACTATTGAAACTCATCTACCTTATGAGTGATGCGTTTACATGTAAAAAAAATTAAACATTTGAATTAATTTACTGTAAAGTCAATTGATCAAAATTATAAGGTTAATAAACTTAATTGTAATGCATTCATTCTTTGAATATTCTTTTGACCGCTTGACTTTATACTAAATTAAGCTGAATGTTTGAAATTTTCACATGTAGACACATCACTCGTAAAATAGACAGATTTCAATGGTTCGGATTCATTATTATAATATAAGGTTAATAAACTTAATTGTAATGCATTCATTCTTTGAATATTTTTTTGACCGCTTGACTTTATACTAAATTAAGCTGAATGTTTGAAATTTTCACATGTAAACACATCACTCGTAAAATAGACAAATTTCAATGGTTCGGATTCTTTATTTGAAGATAATTTAATGAATTTTAGACTTGAGTTCACCAAGTGACTTGGTAAAGTTATGAACACCGTAGTTCTACTCGTTGAAGTTAATATATTCTTGAGCTTTTATGCAAAATTTCAGTGTATGTATTAGGGGATGAGAAAGTAGATAAATGAGTGACATGCTGCAGCCCGATCTATCTGATCTATTCAGACCAGTTTTATCAAGGACTGCACGGCAACAACTATCGGATATGTGCGGGGTAGTCCAAGGCGTAAGACGGATGTTAAGAAATGATGATCGGGATGATGCAATATGGACAGCTCAATCAGTGGGTATTTTCTCTGTGAAATCAGCCTACTTTGCATTGAAAAATGGTCCTAGGATCAAATCGGTTCTTCCACTAATTTGGAAGCTCAAAGCCCCACCTCGTTTCAGAATCTTTGGATGGTTGGTTCTATTAAATAGGATCTTGACGACTGAAAATCTAAACAAAAGAGGTTTTAGTTTGGTGAGTATATGTTACTTGTGTCGTGCGAATATTGAAACAACAACTCACATCTTTAACGAGTGCATGGTTTCAAGGGAAGTTTATCAATTGGTGGAGACCAGGTTGTTGCCAAATCACTACGGCTTCTTGACTTCTGGAAATGATATCATAGCAAAATTGGTAAGTAGGTCAATACCGAAAGAATGCAGAGCATTGATTCTCATCTCGCAATTCGTCCTTTGGAGAGAACGGTGTGCTCGATTGTTTAGAAAGCAATATAAAACAGTTAACGATTTAGTTGAAGAAGTTACATCTCAGTGGCACTTTCTGAATAATGAAGATTGAAGAATTATATGCAAGAAGAAATTGACCTTTTCATTTGTTGTACTTTGTTATTTTTTGTTTTCTTTACTCTTTTTTCCTTTTTCTTGTTTGTTTTCTCTATTTTTGTTTTTTTTTCATCCATCTGTTAAATCCACACTAAGGTTCCTTCTCAAAACCCTTTAAATGATTGTAACCAATTGCAGTTAATAAAATAGAAGCTTGACTCCTATTTCTTACTCAAAAAGAAAGTAGATAAATGAGAGGAGAATATGATGCAAGTACAAATTAATTGAAATGGGATGAATCTTGCCAAAGAAACCAGCATAGATATTAAATTAGACTGGATTTTTTCTTTCTAAAAAATATAAAATTTAGAAATTTGAAACTATTTCTTTAGATAAAGATCACTCCGAATGTCCATAATCTTCAACTCAAGTAATTTTCTGCATATCTAAAGAAACATTAAAAAAATTGTCTAAAATTTAATTCACGAGTCCATTTTTTTCATATAAATTCAATTATTTGAATTGTAAAGACGAAATATAAATTCATAATACAAACCATTTTATAATATTACACTTGAAGCCAAAACCCCATAAAACATATCTTGATCCACTAAAAGCGTTTGTTCATAATATATACACAAGCACTTCGCTACTAATGCCGCAAAATTTTAGATCTTAATTAGATCAAGTACCATATAAGCCAAAACCTCTGCTAAACAAACTTGACAAGAACTCTCAAAACAAAATAATCGTAGACAAAAGATGGAGGTCCATCTAGAATGGCGTCTGGCACAAGGGGCAAGTCGATTTGTGGGAAGTAGAAAACCACTTGTACAAGCATGCTGAGTGGAACTTGTGCTTGCATGTCTTGCACGCCAGTCTAGGAAGGCTATGATTGGTCGTATGGATAATGCTGTAGCAAATCGGACACTCCTCCACCCCTTCAAATTCCTTGTCGAAATTAGTCTTCCATACGCGTATTGCCTCTGCTATTGCTCCATTCTACAGCAAGACAACAATTAATTAGATGCCGCCCCCAACAGAAACATGGTTTTATAGGACTTTCGCACCTAAGGCGGCCCCAACAATTTCTCACATTTCCATCATTCCATAATTTTTTGAAGACTTTTGCAAATAAAAACATCCAACTGCTAAGTTGTGGTGGTGAGAACGCAGCACATTTCAAAAGAAACACATGCTTATCCCTAACTCTAATTCTACTTTAACCTAGATGGAAAGAATGGATTGAACCAAGTTTATAAGAACCACTTATGAAGTTCAGTTGTTGAATATTAAAAATAACAGTCAGTTGCAAACTTCAAAATATTGTGCTTTATTGTTCTTTTGGGTCATACCGCACAAAATATACTAATCTGCTTTTTATCAGTTTTGGGGATATAGAGATATACAGTAGCCCTTTTTCTCCAATTGAACCTTCTTATATAAACTAATTATTTAAGACCCACACAATAGTATTAAGCTTACTACAGACCCACATGAAATAAACCAGTACAGTAAAACAGTTTACAATGGCAAGATCAATATGTTGGGTTTATTTAGCATAGTTGGTAATATATTCATAATTAATAGAACTTGAATCATGAATAATGTTTATTTAGAAGACATATCGATCTTAAACCTTAGTCTATTGCCATTTGAAAATAACTGAGAACATGTTGGTCTCACTTGCAAGTACAGTAAAAAAATTGGCTTAACTTGCAAACAAGGATACTAGGAATACCTAGGAATCATAACATACACTACTGATGGAATTGGATTGAAAGAATAACCTGATTACGGATAAATGCTGTCAAAGATAGCAACCACTTCCGCTTCTTTACTTCACTTATCCCGAGACTTCTAGCGCACTCCACATCAGCATGGCGTAATGGGTACGAGGCAGGGAGGCGGATCACAAGATCCATACCTGCTTCCTCCTTTTTGTATGTTGCAACAATTTCATTTGCAGATCGGCTTACACTAGCTGAGAAGTTCTCATCAGCAATTACAGTGTCCTTCACCTGTATTGTTTTGCATGTGAAATGTTAGAAAGACAGAAGAAATATTGTGCAGTGGGACAGGTTAAAAGGATCAAAACATGATATCAGGGGACATTGGCAAGCAAAGGGGTCTTCTGCTAAAGCTTGAAAACATGGGGGACATAAGAAATTTCAAGACATGTTAGGAATGTATCTGAAATTGCTTAAATAAAACCTGGATACCTGAGACAATTCATCTGAAACTAGAGAAGGGCTACACCAAGTCTTAGTATAGGACTCAATAGCCATGCAAAGAGATCGATCTCTCAAGCTAGTAAACCAGCCATGCACGTATGATGGCAAAAGGCGCACCATCATTCCATATAAACCTCCCGCAAGAGACGCCATCTGCTCTGTCCCTATCGGCCAGAGTGATTCTATGAACAATGACACAGAGCAGTTCACTATAGCAAGCTTCGAGGCATTGGCTGCATTGGAAGCCTCTGGTAAAAGACTGGTGGTATCTTTGTCCTTTCTTTTTGGGCTTGGGTTGGTGCTTAGAGGTATGTGTTGAAACAGGCATACAATTATCTCCGGTTTGATATTGTCTTGTATAAATTGAATTATCTTTTCTCTGGTTGGGGCAGAAGCTGGCAGGGTTTGCAGGTAATTCAGTAACAACCCCCAAGCAATGAACACTTTCACCTGATTAAGGGGATAGTGAAACGAAATGAAATGAAATAAACACAAGCATAATAAACAACTATGAAATGAAATAATTAACATGAACTTTCCAGGTTTGCATTTTTAAGCAAAAGTGATGTTTCCAGACTACAAAGAAATGTTTTCACAATACAAAGCAGAGAATAAAAGAAAACTGTTGCCTTTTCAGATGGAACTAAGTAAAGCTTTTCCAGAAGGCAAATAATGATTCATTGTTAAACAGAAATCAGCAAGTAAAAGCTTTCTAGAGAAATCAGCAAGTAACTAAAAACACCAGTAAAATTTAAGTCAGTCAAAAAGGAAATCTTTGGTTGTAGTAAAGGTAATTAATACAATTTCTTACCCTTTTTGGTTTCAACAAATCCATCTCTAACAGCTGATCAGTTGGCACTTGGATCAAAGTGTGGATCTCATGTCTTAAGCACAAATCCCCATCCAAATCAGAGTAGTCACCACTTTCTTTAACAATTGAAATCTGACAAACCGGCTCTGACGCAAGTACATTGTAGGCCGCAAGCTGCAAATAATGTACCGGCCGGGATGAGAAAAGAAGGGAGTGCAATGCATCAACTGAACCCTTGCTAAGACCCCACAAATCCATTGCTTCAACAGCTGATTTTTTAACCTCCAGAGTCGAGTTGTTTACAAATGAAGCCACTAGGCCCCAAAACTGCAAATAAGAAAACCGGCTCGAGGCTACAATTTCCGATGCCTCTTCACTTATTGATTTTGCAACTGATTCCATTGATCCAGTAGAAAGAAATAGCCTTAAAATATTTTCCATCATTCGGTTTTTCATCTCATTTTCCCATTTTTCTTGAACCTCATTATTTTCAGAAATTACACAAATAATTGTCAAACCAATACTTGCAGTCTCTATCGTTACCCAATCTAAATTCTGAATTATTGCTTTGAGTCTTTCCAAATCTGTCTCTGACTTGTCAACACTTTCAGCCGTTTCCTCCATTAGTAAAACACATGACTGAATCCATTTGTTTAGGCGATTAAACACAACCCTCCAGTCATTTTCTTCAATCTCATGCCAGCAATAAGCAACTATAACTGCAGTTAGTTTTGATTCTATTATTTGCATTAGATTAGAGGAGACAATCCCGCTACCACTTCTTTGGTATTTCCGAAATAAACTAACCAACAGAGATTTCTCTTCATGGCCAACCTCTCTTCCAGTTTTAACTCTGAATGTACCATTTCCTTCTATAATTGTCAGGGGGTAACAAGAGAGAACAACTTGGATCCAATCTTCAAAATCTGCCATTACAACAAAAGTGTAAATATAAGATCCTCAAAGAAAGGAAAATTAAATTCTACAAGGTCAGACAGCTATACTCCAAAAAGTTTATGGGTCTTGCACATGAATGGGAAAAAAAAATCAAAGTTATTTGGCATAGAAAGAATAACTTGCTAAGCTGTAAAACTACATTGAAAGGATTGGACATTAATTTACCTTCTTTCGAAGATTGGTCTGACAAAGAAGATATACATGTATGTAGCCAACCCAATAAACTTCCATCAATTACATTATCATTTTCATGGTCAGAATCCAACTTTTCGCAGAGAGGTTGAATTATAGCACCCATGACATAAGGAAGAACTCTCAGATAAGCCCGGTTTCTAACCGGTGCATTAATAAGCATGTCCTTCACAGATTTGAAAAACACAGACACATCAATTTTCCGATGGGTGTTATCCTTTGCACTTAAAACTAGGAGAATAGTTACCAAAGCACGCAAGAATGGCTCCTGAATCTTATTGACTTCTTGATCTGAGGGAATCCAAGAGTTGAAAAGTATCCAAGAGCTGTTATTGAACCCATATCCATGTAAAACTGTACCTTCAAGTAATATCTTGGCTATGGAGGCCAGGAAGGAACTTTCCTCTTTGGTGTATTCAATCAGAGAAGGCAAGAATGAATGTTGAGCACTACCGCCTTGCCATTTCCATGTGCATAGTATCTCAGCAGCAAGCCATTCCCTGGTGAGAGAGGAAGAGGGATATTTGGAAATTTCACCACCAATCACCTTGCTAAACCCAAGGCATGAAATGAGCTTGTTGACGAAGGCAATGAAATTTTGATGAGTTTTCTGCATCAATACAGAAAAAAACAGAGTTTCATCAAGTTAATACAAGGAATTGACCTGACAAATACAGTATTCAACTAGTATAAAGAATAACTGAAGAGGGGATTAAACAAACCAGAGAGTAACTTTAACATAAATACTTCCTATATATTTTAAGAATATGCAATGACATGTCTTGGCCTTTAGAACCATTGATAAGATTCTGATGTTTTGCAGACAGATCTGTTGAAATAAGTTTTGCTTAAAATGGTTTTAACCCAGCTTCATCCATGAAATACAAACTTACACAAAAAATAGCTAAATCCATAAACAGAGGATGTTATCCTGGTAGAGAATGAAATCAAGGCTAGCAATTGTGTGCATCAAAAATTAATTACTTACGGGAATATCTTCCATGCTAGCTCGATCGATTATCACAAAGCATGATCTTGATTCTCCTTGGTTATCCAGCCCAACCCAAATAGGCCAAGAGGACAAAGACTTTTCCTCTGACAGTAACTGGTCAAGAAGGGCCTGCAACTCAGTGTCATTTTGACACAGAGTTGAAGCCAAATCCATCACCCATTGAGCATAGAGATCCACCATTTCCTCAGTAATTGGTTCAGTTGTGTTAAAAAGCACAAACCTAATAACCTTAACCAGGATAGTCCCGACAGCAGCCCGAACAGATGGGTCCAGATCAGCCCAAAATCCTGTTCCAACACCTTGGAGAAAACCATGAACCATCTTCCCAAGGTTCAGTTCAGATGGGGACTCAATGTCAGTGTTGTTTCCATGCATGTTATATTCCCAATTGTAAGAAAACAAGGCAGCCAAAATAGCTACAAGTGTTTTCTCCTCAGATGGTGAGGTGATACGATGCAAGCTTCTCTTGATAACTTCGAAAGAAAAACAAGCAGCTTCATACGAGCCCTCGGAAATATTTGGTGTTTGGTACTTGCTATCAGCCAAGGACTTGAGCTGGAAGCAAGAAAACCGTGCCCAGTCCAGATGTGAAATAGCTAACGGGTACACAAATTTTGTCAAAATTCCATCAAGAACATTCTTCAATGCTTCTTTTGAGATGAAACATGCTTGGTCAGCTTTGACTGAGCCTCCAAGTGCAGTACTGCAAGAGTTACAGATCTTTGTAAGCACAAGTAATACAGTTCAACATAATAACACAATAAAACATAGCTCACATAAAATAACGTGATGAAATAAATTAGAATATTTATAGGTTTTACATACTCCAAAGGCTACCCACAATTATTTGTTACGGCAAATAACTTCCTTTACATACAAGCAGATAACCAAAATTTAAATACAGTTTCTTAAGGAAATAGGGCAAATTCTCACAAAGCTCAAGAAATTAAAATCCAGGGATTAAGGTATGTTGAGCAAATATATTGCCAGGGTTCTTCCAAGAAATAAGAAAATAAACAAGAAAAATAATAAAATAAAAGTTAAGTTTCAGGATTGGAGCTGCTATACAATGAAGTCACTGGAATGGATGTTTACTTCACAAAATTACAACACCTCACCAATCTGAAAAAAAAAAGATTGCATACCACAAGAATCTAGCTTCTAAAGCTCCAGACAAAGGACCGGTTGCAACTGCAACTGTGGCAGAATCCAACAAGTTATGATGCCAGTGCTCAGGGAGAGATCCCTTTCTTTTCAACTTTCCAATATTGCCCTCAATTTTCTCCAGAAGAATCACAAGCACTTCCAATTGGTCAATGTTTACTGAACTTTGACCTTCAGTCAAGAAAGTGAGGATTGAACACCACTGCTCAGAGAAACACACCTCTTGCATTAAACTGATCAGAAAATCAAGTTTTGCACCAGAAGTGAAGGTATTACTGCCCAAACACCAAGGGACAAGATCATCCTTGAATGCCTGAAGAAAGAATTTCAGCTTCTCATGCTCATCGCCTTTGGCCAATTTGTCAGAAAGCTCTGAGAATAACTCTACTGGCCCAAAAGTCTCAGCTACGGTAGATAGAAGGCTGACAAGACAAGCATTATTCTGCAGAGAAGTAATCATACTGTTATCATCTGATCTCAGAAAAACAGAAAGTTGTTTCAAACTGAGGGTCAGAAACCATCCACATTCCACAAAATACATAACCATTAGCCTATGTTAATATTAAAATTTTTGTTTTGTCTTGAGCATTCTATTTACATCCTCATTTAAACCCCATGTACATCATATGACCCCCACAAGTACAGAAAGAGACGGTAAAATGTAGAAAACAAAAACACAATCAGACACAGTACGTGTACTCCAAACAAATGATGATTGAGATATAATAGAAGAGCTTACTGATGATCTGATAACAGGGAAAGCATCTTTAACTAATGGCCTCGCCAGAGAGTCCAACGGCCAGGTCTTTCCCTTATGCAACACAAGGTCATCAAGCAAAACAAAGAATTTTGAAATTTGCTCCATGCGCATGTTAAATATTTTGGATTTGTCCCCTTCGTGAATAATTTTCATGCATTCTCTTTGAAATGATGAGCAGAAGGCACTGAACAGTTTTTTATCTACCAGATCAAAGAGGTCTGACAGTATTTCGATTATGCCTTTACCCAGCTTTTCGAGATAATCATCTAAAGCCTTTGAAGTTTGCTCTGGTTTCTTATCTAACAAAGTGTTGTCCAGGAGAAGGTAATCATGCAAAAGGAGCTTTAGGAGAATTTCATCTAAGATTTTGGTAGGAAGGTCGCTTGATGTGCCTTCTGCGTAGTATCTGGAGACAGGAAAATTTTAAGAATTGACAGGGAAAGTCCTAGTAAAAAAAATAAAAAAGGAACAGGCCTCCAGTATAAAATATCATTTATACTGTTCTGAAACATAAATGTAATAATAGTAATACAAACTGCTACAAAACTAAAAAAAATCCTTTGTGCTCTCCATTGTTGATTCACTTCAATATCCAAACTAACTGTGCTTGTTCAATGTTCATTTGTACATAAGTGGGGACGAAGAGGGGAATTCAGCACTTGTGAAGTGATCTGGAGAGGAGCTTAAGTGCAAATGCTTCTTTTGCAGGGGAATATATAAATTGTGTTTTGTAA
This sequence comes from Carex pumila, assembly GCA_033356055.1. Taxonomy (NCBI): domain Eukaryota; kingdom Viridiplantae; phylum Streptophyta; class Magnoliopsida; order Poales; family Cyperaceae; genus Carex; species Carex pumila. Next base: position 14,411 of record JARJHM010000857.1, read on the forward strand.
GGGAAAAACCTGGAATTCTAAAAACAAAAAATGGACCTGCTTATTTGTACTATGCATTACCTTGAATCATTGTGCAGCACAGAAAGAAGACATCGTTTATAGGAACTGAAAAATACACTTCTCTCCTGAGCTGAAGATCTTGATGGATTCCTCCCAGCCCAAAAATTTCTTAAAAAATCCAAAACAAACTTCTCCACATTCACTGCTTTAACAGGTATAGAATCAAAGAACTTCACCAGAGCTGGGTACGAAATCTCCTGTGACCCGTAACAACCATTTCGCAAAAAATTCCATAGTCGAGCCAAAACAACCTTCTCTATATTACAATTAAACCAACCTTCTTGAAACTTAGAGAAAAGGATAACCATCTCCCACATGGACGAGTGGCAAAATGGGTCCTTCTCTTGAAATGAACCGAGTATGGCAGGAGACACAATCTTCATGCTTCCTTCATTAAATACAGAGGGTATGTGCTTTATGTAACTCGTCAGGAGGGAATAAGCGGCTGACCGTATGGCTGGTTCTTTAGACTTAAAAAAATCTAGAAAAAAATTGTGCGAGGGAAATAGGGTTACAGCTGATGATATGATTGTAGTTTTAACTTTAGCGAGTCCTTTCTGTTCTTCATCCTTGAGGTTTTCAAGATTCCTTTGTAGTTTTAAACCTAATAATATATCTATGAGTGTGGCTATTGCTAGCAATGAAGAGGAAATTGTCTGTGAAAAGAAAGAAAATATTAATAACTTGTATAAATTACCTAACTTGGATTGTTTGACATATTGACTATATTTATGACATAAGAAATAATAAATCATACACGCTGATACATGTCTTCTAGTTCATCTGTAGGTATTGCTTTGTCAGACAGAGCTTGAGGAGAAAGATTTAAATTCTCTTCAAGATATAGAAATATCTCCTTTCCACAGAGCATCAATGCATCCAACCTTTTCTCAGATTGTGGAAATGCTGCCTATCATAACAAGGTTTAAAAAGTATTACTCCAAACAGTCACAGGCAACTACTTCAAAATGACTAAGAGCTTTGAAGGTGCCAAGAAATGCCCAACAAAAATTATCAGATCACCACACAATTTAGAAAGTAAAATATTTTTTTAGGAAAATGGCCATAATTTAGGAACATGTCCATTGGTATAAGGTATGTAGGAAAGACCTCGAAAGAAAGACGTGCAGCTTGTGAAACCTCGGAAGCAGGATCAAACTGAGAAAACCACCAAGGACCCATTAATGATTTTAAATGTGGTGCCAATCCCCTCCTAAACAAAATCAATTAACATTATTATAAGATAAAACAAACAAAAATGTTTACTCTACAGACAACATATATACGAAGTTACAAAAAAACAATATTAGCAGAAACCTGACAGAAGTGACAAGGGCAGCCATGGTTTCATGTGTGGCCCGACGGACCTCCCTATTGTAGTCAAGCAAGAGCCTTTTATACTCAAATGCCTATGAAGTTAACAAAAGAAGGCTAGGAAATAAGAAAGAAAGGAAGTGCAAACATTCGCATAAAAATAACTTCATGGAGAAACATACCCATAGTGGAATAATTTGCACAATTTCTTCCCCAGGGATTTCCTTGAAAAGCTGAGTCAGTGATGCCAGTGCTTTAAGCTGGTCGATGAAAAAACATTAAATATCTCACAATAAAACAAGGTTGCCCAAAAAATAATGGAAATAAACATGAATTAGAATTAAAGAAAAAGTAACATGAATAATATTAAAAGTGAGATCTTTACTTTTGTTGTACGATCTTTACGACCAAGCCTCTTTATATGTTGTGTTACTTCATTGTCTACATCCTAAAAAAATGAAACAAAAATAAAAGAACAGCATGAGAACTTCCACAAATTGAGTGTTCCAATAATTGCTGTAGAAATCCGTAATGTGAAAACTAAGATACCATCAGTAGTACCAGTTCATATTCTCCACTACTCAATTTACAACATATGGTGCAGGGAACATAGGTTAGTACAGTAAATTCATTACTAAAAAGCAATTCTCAGAATATGACTAAAATACTTAAATGTTCAATGTAAAACACAAATCAATATTGTTTTCCTAAAACATCACAGAAGTAGCAATAAAGATTAATTACTATTAAGTCCTCACAGTACATTACATACTAACACATGCATTAAGGCCGATATCCTTTACTGCCACCAGCATTTACACTACCGACAGCTCGAGGGTTCATTCCCATTATAACAGCTTGTAAGGGGGTAAGACTCTAAATACAAAAGTACCATCTACTCTCCATTTAGACAACTAATGACCTGATTAATTACAAGATGTCAAAATTAAATAGAAGATAAGTACCGAAAATGGCTGAGATTCTTCAGCTGAAGTAGAAGAAACAGAGGGTTCGATTTTGGAGCTTCCTAGATATCCTCCAAAACCCACAACCGGACCACCAGTAGGCGCAAGAGCTGATGCCATACTGATATGATTTTTTTGAAAAATAATAAAATCAAAAATTGAAAAATAGGTCACGAAGGAATAAACGATTGAAGCAAGCATTAAACCTGCTGCTAGAAGCTCGGTTCTTGCTTCGCGCCGCATTACCCTTTTGGCTTCCCATCGCAAGGATAGTTTGAATTTCAGCTCTTTTTCTATTGGTAGCAGAAAACCCTAGAGTAGAAGGTGGAGGAAAGCTGCCCAAAGAAGAAAAGAGATGGCGAGATGGAGACGAGCATAGACTAGTCGTAGTCGAACAGAGAAGACGGGGTCAACAAGCAAGTTCTCCGATAGTAAGGCGGCGATCCGGCGAGTCAATTGGGCCAGTTGGTTATTTATGTTCTTCTGTAAATGATCAGCGGCTCAGATCAGTCCTAGCGCTTTAAATTGATATCTGCAACTTAACAAATACGATAACAATAATCTGTAGACTGCACTCTGTACTCTGGAGAGCGCAAACAATCATTGTGAGCGCTTGGTAGGAGGGTGCGTATCCTCTGAGATATCTCAACTTTTGCGTGACCGACGTGTCCGGTGTCTATTCGGGGGAGATGTAGGGAGTCAGTAATACGTGTGCTTTGAGCTTCGTGCAGAACGTAGTTAAACGGTTGAGATTTTCCATAAAGTCACGCAAAGTTTGAGATATCTCAGAGGATACGAATTCGTAGTAGGATCCACTGCTTTGCTGTGGCCGAATGGTGTGGTGCCACCTTTAAGCCAAATATTATTAAGAGACTGCAGGGACGGATCTTTAGCCGAAATTTTTATTAATAGAAAAATAAATAAATAAATAAATATTGATAATAAAGAAGAAAATAGCGTAAAATTGAGATCTATAAAAAAATGTGATAGTTTATAACATTTAAAGAAGACATTAAAAATAATCATGACCTGATTAGTACTCTCTACTTAAATCGTGGAAAAAAAAAACTTTTGGACTTCACAGGTTATCATGGCCCGAGAATACCTGAACTTCATAGACTATCACAGCTAGAGAAATAGGAAAACAAATTAATTGCGCAATTTCTGTATGAAGTCCAAGTATACTCTGGACGTTATAATCTATCACGTTTTTCCTAGATCTCAATTTTACATCATTTTTTTCTCTATTGTTGATATTTATTTATTTATCTATTAATAAAAATTTCGGGATCGTTAGTGTTCTCTAAAAAGTGCCAAGTCGGCTTTCTATTTATATTTTTTTTAATTATGTATATTAAATTTAAAGGACAGATAATTTCTATTACACTCTCGAGGATTATTCATATATTCTACTCTTGTAGTTTCAACCAAATGTCTGCGTACTTTGAACTCAAAGAGAAAAGAAAATAAAAATGTGAATTATGTATAGGTCGTTGACAATAATTTAAATAGATGAAAAAATAATTCAAATTTCAAAAATTTTCTCAATTACCAACATTTGACGATGGCTAATATTCCTTTGGGGCCAGTTAACAATGACCAATATTTTACATAGTCCGTATCATTATTACTGATATAGCAATCTGGTAATTTAATTATGACATAATATTTATTGTAGTTTCAAGAATTAAAAAATTACTGTGATTTACTGTAAAAGAACATGAACAGCAATGATGGTAACAACGATACAACACAAGAATAACTGGAAATGCAACGTTCTCAGCTGGATGCTTCTCTTCCCTGAATTTCTACCAGTATAAATTTGCTTTATACTCATGTGCACTCAGCATCCAAGTAAAATTGCAACCAACATTTTTGCCATTATATGTTTGCCTCTCAGATGCTAATATTACATCACATTTTTATACATAAAATCTTCCTTTTTCAGAGGTGCATATAAAGTTCACCCAAAAGAATATAATTTTTCTCAAAAAATAAACAATAACCAAACATAATGTCAAACAATCCTCTCCTTGCAGACTCAATAATAAGCAATTGAAATCAGATTATTAAATTTAGAAATGACAAAAGCTATAATCGTTGCATAATTTGGAGCCATTGCCATATTCTTAAGATTAATTACATTACATTGAAAAGAATAACCTGATAAAAACAAGGAAAAACTTCACATTTCAAGATTGTGATTGTCAGTTTCACAAAGGTAATGTACTACTCAGTATAATACCAATCATTAAAAAAAAAAAAAAAAACAATCACATATCTATGCTAATTTCATGAGCAACACCTTGGTGGAGGCTCTTTATCAGGTTCATCATCTATTATAACTAATCCCCTTTTTGGAACAGCTATTAATAAACCTTCTGTATTTTCTCTTCTTTTGTCCATTAACCCTGGATGAGAGTAACAAAACAGTAAATAAAAAGTATATTGTGCTAAAATTTTGATAGCTCAAAACTTGTACGTTCCAGAGTTCTGAACTCACGTTTGGCTATATCAAGGAACATCTCATCAATTCCTGTACCGGATTTTGCAGATGTCATGAATAGTCTTGCTCCAATACTTGTTGCATAACTGCAGTTACACAACTGAATCATTTTTTGTATTACACTATTTCTACTTACTAACAAGATGTAACTGGTATGAAGCTAAACTACCTCTCAGCCTCTTGAATGTCGATCTTATTTGATCTAACTAAATCGCTTTTATTGGCTGCAATAGTCATGGTGATATCTCCTGGTGCCATTTGCTGGAGCTCTTTAACCCATTTAGTGACCCGATCAAATGTTTCGTTGCTTGTTATATCATATACAAGTAAAGCAGCTGCTTGATTTTCACAGAGAACAATAATATAATTAAATAAAATGTAATTAGAATGTTTGCAGTTACAGCACATAAGCTGTAACAAAAATATTGTTATGAAACAGTGTACCATCTGCATCCCTGTAATATATGGGTCCCAATGCATGAAATCTTTCCTGTCCAGCTGTATCCTATGATTCACCAAAAAATTATTGAAAACAAGATTTGAACTCAGCAAGGAGCAAGAATTACCATAGTGCCTTCAAACATGGTACTAATTCAGATCCTGTACCAGTATAAACATATTCAGGCCAGTAGGTACCAGAAATATATAGGTTTGAAACCCAATAACTGTTACTCGTCCTTTACATTCTTTAATGATCCATTGCACAATGCAGTGCAAAGTGAGATCTAGTTGTATATATAGTGGTATCAGTTAAGCCAAATTGAACTAACATGACAACTGGGAAATTTGGTACTTCTCGCGTTATTCTGATAGGCCTCAGACAAACCCACTGGATAGCATATGTCATTTTAAAAGCTACTAAAAAAAAACTAATTTTAATAAATAGTTAAACAAAGGAGATAGTGACGCACCCATATAGACAATGTAACAGGCACACCTTCAATTACCAATCTCTTTGTCAAATAGGAAGCTTGTATAGTAGCCTCTTGCTTCTCTGAGAAAACATTATTTACATACCGTACCACTAGTGATGTTTTCCCTACTCTTCCTGAAACATTTTGATTCAACTACCTGTTAAGCATTTCTTACTGAGAAGGTTTGACATCAAAAGAGGAAACTTTTCCTTACCTAACAAGAACTGAGAAAACTATTGGCTTAATTTAAGGCTCAAGATTGCATTTGGGGGAAGATTGAGTCTTAATTTGGTTGTATTGTAGTTAGGTTTGCAATCAAGCCGGCTAACCTAACCTTGCCAGCCTAATTAACATCAACTAAAGTTCAACTCAAACAAAACTGAAACGAAGAAGAAAGAAACCAGTTGGATTGGTAGCAATTAGCAAAGGGTTAGTTCAACAAAGGAATTGGAAATGGTTTAATTATACTATAAAAGCTCACCATCGCCTAGTAGCACGAGTTTAAAGGAGATATTATTGGAAGGCTTCGCGACCATTCTGAGGGAATTCACCAGAGCCCGCCAGTAAAAACGATAAATTGAAATTATGAAAGAGGAATTGAAGAAGAAATAACTTCACAATTTCGGAAGAGAGAATAGAGAAAGCGCTCTCTCGGCGGAGAGGTGGATGCGTGGACAGGAGACGGAAAAAGTCAGACCGGTTCCACTGTATATATTTTTGTGGAGCGACTTGTTTCGGGACCCACTGTTCAGAAATTCTCCACACAAAAAACCATGTACAGAAGCACATACCCGGTCGGAAACAGAAGAATTCCGGAAACAACTAGTGCGATGTTTCTGCTTATTTACTTAATTCATTTATAACTATAGTTTTTTTTTTAAACTAAAAATTAATATATATTTCAATATTATATATAAATAAGCCGACAAAATTTAATAATTATTACTTTTAACTGGAATAAGAGAATAAAATCTAAATCTATAAATCCAAATTTAAAGCATTTACTGTTTTTATATTTTTTTGCTTTACACGGCTTCCAATGTATGGAAATATACCAAAATGCCAAAGATTTATTATTTCGTTTGACACAGTTCCCAAGGCATGAAAAACACTCACTGCTTTTGTTTCTTAATTTATGTCAAGCAGAGACAAAATACAAATAATATTTGGATCGGTTAAATTTTTATTTTACTGTTTTTTCTATGCATTCAAATAACAAAGCACCCTTTTTCTTTCTCTTATTATTTTATAATATTTTCTGTACAGCGGAGAAGTCTGGGCTGATTGGCTGATTCGTATCCTCTGCATTAACTCAAAAAGGAATTTTTTGAGTGAATACATCTCTACCATTGGATTTGTTTTAAGATTCGTGTGGATCAGATCTACACTAATATTAAAGAACTTTTATAACAATCGGAGGATACACATTCCACTGTTGGAGAGTTGTTTCACATAGATTATGGCCACAGAAAAGAGAGACATGCCCATTTGGTTCAGACTGGGCTGTTAACGGGCCAAATAAAGGAATCCAAGAGAAAGAATTGCTTCCATAAATCACACCTGTTCAAAATTTACTAAACTTTTTTATTTATTTATTTATTTATTTTTGAAAAAAAAACCTTTCGGTGATTTACTAAGTTTCTGGAATCTGGACTGATTGGGAGTAGAGCAGAAAAAACGTTTCGTGCCAATATTAAATTAATTTTTTACGTGCTGAGTTGTGATGTGACTAAAATGTCAAGGGGTGGTGCACGAATAGTCTCGTCACATGAGTTATACCATACCAAAACGTACTGTTACCAAATGTGACTATTTGTTTATAATTTAGGTTAATTTATTAAAAATTCAGCATTTGATCAAGATCTAACGGTCCTAATTACACATGATTCACATGACAACGTACCGTGACTAAATGTTTCACGTGATGTGCCATGTCAAATTTTTTAAAAATAATCATAGCACTCGAATAGTCACAACATGTAACCGACACATGTACCGTGTTGTTCTGTACATTGTTCCATAATGGAACCGACTCTGCCATACCATTTTTTCCACTCTGATTGCGGCGTAATTCTTCTTTTTCTCTTTCCTTGGCGTTGTTTCTTTAAACGCCATCTAAATTAATAAATTAACCTTGAGAGTTGAGACATTATTCTAATGAAAATTCATATCCAATACAACCCCGGCCAATAAATACTGAGCTTTGTGAAGGAGAACAAAAAAAAAAAGTGAGAGGTTTGCACGACACTGATTGATGGAAAATTTCCTTTCATTTTCAAAGATTTGAGACCAAATCATCTGAAATTTCCTGAAACCACTCCGTAGGAATTGGAATTTATCACAAACCCACCATTCTGAAAAGAGAAAATCGTAGACCTCTACATATATATATATTCGATCCTTTTTCATGCCCCTAATGATTACATATATACTTTTAAAACCAACAACCTTCCATAACGCAATGCAATCACTGTGAGCATCAATAAATCACCGTCCAATGGTGATAGAACTTAATATGCGGACCCTACAAGATAGAATAATTTATACATTAATTTTTTATGTCATTTTTAATTGCAATAGAATACTCGAATTTTTTTTTGTAATTGTATTATAGTATGTTGTAGAAAAAGATGTATAGGTTCAGTTGTTGATATTTTATATTAAAAGAAAAATAAATGATAGACAATAGATATAAAATCTGAATCATGATGCAAAGTTAGGGTCTCTTAGACTGTCACTATGTCCGTGAGAAAAAAAATTCACTAAAGAGTGAGAGTGTATTTTTTTTTTTCACGCGCACAGTATTTCGGCTATTCAAATTGGACCTGAATCCAAGTCCATTTCTATTCCGCCTGGCAGCTGAACAAACCCTTAATACCACAAAACAATTGTTGAGGGGGTATCCCACTATCCCTATAGTACCGTAGATGATAAATAAAATAATATTCAGCCGAATCAAAATTATTTTGGTGTTTATTTGAATTATAAGGGATCCACTTTGAGATTAGTGTCAAGTTAAAACGGACGATGTGAATCTCACTCTACACGGTAGAGTACCGTACTAGATCGTCTGAACCCTTGTTGAGAGGATGGTTGGAGAAATTTGATTCTCAACTATTATTATGCAATATAGATTCTTTTAAATTTTTAGTTTAATAAAATTATTGGTTAATAATTGGTTGCAAAATATTTTCAATTCAAACAAATTTCACCTCAAGGTATATTATCACGTAAGCCCTCTTATATATATATTTTTAAATGATGTGAAATGGTTGGTGTGAGTTCCAATAATTTAGTACTTTTTAATTAGGAGATTTATGAAAGTTCATAGTAACTAAAGAGCCAGGAAAAAAAATTGGTGACCTCTCAAGTTTTTTTTTGTGTGTGTAGATTTCCATGATTTAGAGAAAAGATTAAGATGTATTTGAGGGATTTTCTAAGGGTGTGCTCCAGACAAGTGGAACCGAGAGAAGGGCAAGGAAGAAACACGGGTGAAGGGCAGATTTCATTGGGCCCGTGGGTTCACCTTGCTCCAGAAGAGGTGAAATGGAGAGAGAGCAGAGGAAAACACTACAGTGCGGAGGGAAAAACTCTGTAGAGTTTTGATGAAATCCTTCACCTTTAAATCGGGATAAAAACGAGATGAAATGGCTTGATTCTCTTACCTTCATTTTCCATTAATGACAGTTCTCTCGTTTTTGTGGAACACAGCCTAAAAAGAAGTAACACAATGTTGATATTAGTGTTATTGGAAATCTAGTCATCCCAAATTAAACATAAGATTTGTCACCTAGCTAGGGATCACTAACATCCAATCTTAAGTTTGCTTTATAACAAAGTCAGCTGCCCTATACATGGAAAGTTTCTCTCAACTCACCAAACCTTTTGTTTGGAGACAAGTGAACCTATTAATTTCCTGATCTCCAAGATTGTATATTTATGTAAATCATGTTCCACCGAGTTAGAACTTATTTAATTATTCCAACATCAAATACCGTATCTGCTTTTTATATTTGACAAGGAAAGATCTGACATCAAACAGAGCAGCTCTGTTCTGTAGTTAACATCTGTCAAGGCCTGACCCCAGACTCCTTAGTTGAAAAGAAAATTCCACTAAAACAAAAGGGAAATATGACAAATTTTCCATATCATAAGATTTGAAGGCAGAGTAAAATCTGAAAACATTATTATATATGCAATGTGGCATATTTACAACGCCCTTGCAAAACCACTAGCTAGAGCACTACTTCCCTAGAGGTGCAAACAGATTAGATACGAATCGAATAGTAGCAAAACTATATCAGTGTTTGCTTTTATTTTTCGGATACAGATACGAATCATATATTAGATTAATATAAATTTAGATTCGGATAATATCTAATCCGTTTGCACTCCTACACTCCCAACGTATTCCAATATTTAACTAATTTAAATGATTAAACGTTCATGCAAAACTACTAGAGTATCACGTATTAGAAACATCTTGCATGACAAATTATTTAAACCGAAATTAATGAAAAAAAGGGATGTCTGATGGACATTGTACCAAATTTGATCTGACATCTAATTTGAGCCATTCGATTCACTTCAAGATTCATACACATCGCTTCATGGTTCCTATGAATTAAGTTTTCATGAATCTTAATACATATTAGATTGATCCAACCGGATATCTTGTCATGACGACCCCTTCGGTTTCCAAATTAATATTTAAACAATCCATCATATTTAGATACTGGAGGTGTTGTAAAAGTTACAAATAGACTCTAGCAATGTTTGAATATTTGTGTCAGAATTATCTAGAAACTGAAGGTGCTTTAGGTTTCCAATGTCATATGGTAGCTTCTTAATTTTGCATTTTGCAAGCGATAATGATTGAATATTTACATTGCACCGTGCTTATATTCCTTTAGCACAGCAACTGTTAGGACCTACCTTTAGAGAAAGCAATTTCTTATATTTGCACAATTCCTTTTGCTCTGTCAGTATTAATTTCTTTTGAAATACTGATGCATAACGTATAACAAATAAACTCTGGCAATGTTTGATTATTTGTGCAAGAAATATCCAGAAACTAAAGGTGCTTTAGGTTTCCAATGTTATCGGGTAGCTTCTTAATTTTGCAGTCTTGCAAGCGATATTGATCGAATATTTGTAAGCACATTGCACTATGCTTCTATTCCTTTAGTGCAGCAACTGTTAGGACCTACCTTTAGAGAAAGCAATTTCTTATATTTGCACAATTCCTTTTGCTCCGTCAGTAATAATTTCTTTTGAAATGCTGATGCATGACGTATAACAAATAAACTCTGGCAATATTTGAATATTTGTGCCAGAAATATCCAGAAACTAAAGGTGCTTTAGGTTTCCAATGTTATCGTGTAGCTTCTTAATTTGCATCTTGCAAGCAATATTGGTCGAATATTTGTAAACAAATTGCACCATGCTTCTATTCCTTTAGTGCAGCAACTATTAGGACCTACCTTTAGAGAAAGCAATTTCTTATATTTGCACAATTCCTTTTGCTCCGCCAGTAATAATTTCTTTTGAAATACTGATGCATGACTTATAACAAATAAACTCTGGCAATGTTTGAATATTTGTGCCAGAAATATTCAGAAATTGAAGGTGCTTTAGGTTTCCAATGTTATCGGGTAGCTTCTTAATTTTGCATCTTGCAAGCGATATTGATCGAATATTTGTAAGCACATTGCACCATGCTTCTATTCCTTTAGTGCAGCAACTGTTAGGACCTACCTTTAGAGAGAGCAATTTCTTATATTTGCACAATTTCTTTTGCTCCATCAGTAATAATTTTTTTTGAAATACTGATGCATGACGTATAACAAATAAACTCTGGCAATGTTTGAATATTTGTGCCAGATATATCCAGAAACTGAAGGTGCTTTAGGTTTCCAATGTTATCATGTAGCTTCTTAATTTTGCATTTTGCAAGCGATAATGATTGAATATTTGTAAGCACATTGCACCGTGTTTATATTCCTTTAGCACAGCAACTGTTAGGACTTACCTTTAGAGAAAGCAATTTCTTATATTTGCACAATTCCTTTTGCTCTGTCAGTATTAATTTCTTTTAAAATACTGATGCATAACGTATAACAAATAAACTCTGGCAATGTTTGATTATTTGTGCAAGAAATATCCAGAAACTAAAGGTGTTTTAGGTTTCCAATGTTATCAGGTAGCTTCTTAATTTTGCATCTTGCAAGCGATAATGATCAAATATTTGTAAGCACATTGCATCATGATTCTATTCCTTTAGTGCAGTAACTGTTAGGACCCACCTTTAGAGAGCAATTTCTTAAATTTGTACAATTTCTTTTGCTTCTTCAGTAATAATTTCTGTTGAAATACTAATGCATGACCTATATCAAGATAGACTTTCTGTTCGGAATGCTCATTTTCTAGGCAAAAGCACTCTTCTTTTGTTGAAAAGGCCTGACCCCAGACTCCTTTGTTGAAAAGAACATTCCACTAAAACAAAAGAGAAATATGACAAATTCCATATATATCATAAGATTTGAAGGCAGAGTTATGCAATGTGACATATTTACAACGCCCTTGCAAAATCACTAGCTAGAGCACCACTCCCCACATATTCCAATATTTAACTAAGTTAAATGATTAAAAACGTTCATCTTGCATGTCAAATTATTTGAACCGAAATTAATGAAGAAAGTGATGTCCGATGGACCATATATATATATGTATCAAATTTGATCTTTCAGAAAGCGTTGAAAAGAACTTCCATTGCGTTACTTCATCAAATTAGTGGTCATCTATTTATATCTGAAATTTAATTTTGCACATACATATTGGAATAAATATTGATTGGTTGATTGATTGTAATTGAATTGTCTATATCCTATGCAAATTTCAAACATCACGATCCTTCCAAGAAAATAACTTTGTAGAATCTATATATATATGGTAGAAGCATGTAGAATCTATATATGATGTAGTAACAGTAGATGAAATAGTAGATTGCATGTTGCCAGCATTGCGGTGGACCAACACAAGTTTAGTGCTCTCCTCTTCCAGCAAGAACGGAGTGCATGTTTTTGTCGTTTAGTTGTCACTTGCTGCTTTATTTCCTACCACTCCAAAAATAGTAATGGGAATTTAAGGGCATTTATTATAAGATAATTAATTTTTTTTCTTGCAAAAGCAGCCAATATTTTATATTATCACTCAATTAATTATTTCTCGTATGATATATTTACTTTTCACTCAATTATTGTAATTATTATTATTATTATTATTATTATTATTATTATTATTATTATTATTATTATTATTTTATTTTATTTTATTTTGTGAAAAGACTTAGCACCTTTAATTTTTTTAAAATCTTGCTAATTAAAATTGAATTTTTCACCTAAATCTTCAACGTGACATCTAAATCAACAGTCTGATGTGTGATCTCAACACAACCAATTATGATTTTAAGTCTCATTTGTAATGAGCAATTGAATATTAGTTACAAGTCGTTGATTAAGATATATTTGTGACGAAATTACGTACAGTTTTGGCTTATGTTTTGTCTTGTTTTTTCACCTTTATGTTTAATTTATTATTGAATTAACTTACTATTGCTTGAATTTATGTTTTGATAAAGAAACTATGTTTTGGGACTATTTTTCATCATATGAAGCAAGAATCGAGTTGATCGGAAAAGCACAACATTGGTTCTAGGGTTTTGTTACAGACCGCATCGACTGATATGGTGATGCCCGTTACGGACCAGGAGATAGCCAAATCCAACGATTGACTGTATGGTTACGAACCGTACCATCTCATATGGTCCGTAACAGTAGGTGCCCCTTGGTGAATAACTGCTCGAGCTGTATCCAGATCAGATCCATTGGACTCTAACTCATCTCCAGATGCCCCCTCACTCTTATATATACCATTTGAACTGAAGAAGAAGGCAATCTTAGATATACTTTGTATTCTTCTTGTATAGTTTAGTTGTGAGGAATGAAAACATGTCGCTCCACTGCTAAACATCTTTTCTTAGGGCTAGGCTATAAACCCTGTTACTCATGATGCTTTGATATATATTTTGTGTTTGATCATTGTTTAGTTTTTTGTAGTTTGATATCTTTGTGCTTTATGTTCATTCTCTCTCGGTTTTGCGTGTTATTTTAGACCGCCACTGTGATGACAAAACTTGAAAGTTAGTCACATTAGATTAACCAAATCGAAAAAGGGTGAATAAAAATACTAAACTGTTGGGGGAGATCTTAACCGAAGAAGCTAATAGTCGGATCCACAAAAGTATACATGGGAGTATCGGCATTTGCAGACAAATGTCGCATTGCCTTGCCTTACCATGGGACACCCTATAGGATCAACCGAGGGACCTAGTCAAGTGAAGGTTGTGACTTTGCGCTAATCACATATCTCCTTGCACTTCTCAAGTCAAGCCTTAACGGGAAGACTTGATTAGTAGTGTGGCTGAACCGTGAAAGCGCCAATCACTCTGATAGAATTATAAATCCTCTTACAACAACTGAAAACCAACATCAAACCAAAAAAAGAATCAAAGCGGATTGAAGTAATTTTTTAGGAATTAACATCTCCTTTTGACTACTCTATTTTATCTTTTGATCCATAAATACAAGTGCATATCTGATTCACCAACAACTCTCAAGATCTGAGTTTGTCTAGTCCTTCAAAATTTTATCATTTGTTTGACCGCTTGACTTTGTACATGAATTTTAACAGTTTGAATTCGATATTTAAAATCGATCTATGTACTTTTGGAGTTGTGCTCACCAAACTCTCTTGGTGAGCACATCACACCCAATTAGCTTTGCTCTGTATATATAGCTTGACAATTACAGTTGCACATTTAAAGTTCCTGAATCATGGTTCGTCCAAATATTGATCCTTGTTATCATATATATTTATATATGACGACATTCTTCAGCTTTTACCGACAATTGGAGACAATGAGAAGTCAAATCTCACTGATAGAATTGTATGGGTTTAGTACGGGAGTAATTATTATATTCTCGATCGCAAAATGCTTTTATGAATGCCATTAAATACTACAACTATCTCACCGAAGCAAATTAATAACCGATCGAGACCTTATATTAGGCTCAAGTAAATCTGGATGCATGGGCGGTTCTAGTATAATAAATTATTTTTAGTTTTTTCATATTTACCGTATATAGAAAAGCCATGCAATAGAATGATATTTAATGATTTAATCAACTCAAATTTGATATACGTTCTATTGAATGATGAAAAATCTGTTTAATTATTTAATTTAACCTTTTAGTTTCAATAACATTATAAAAAGTACCTGATGATGTGTGCGGTATAATTATTAATTACCCTATTTGTATATGCCTCTGGTATGCCATCTATGCATGAATAGGTAAAGCATGGTATATATTGCAGCAAATATAGAAAATTTATCCAGTAATAGCAAAAAATGAAGAGGCCACAAGACAATTTTTTTTTTTTTTTTGTATTTAGTAAAGCTAGGTCAAAGATCAAGTTATTTAGCTATTTAATATCATATACAAAAACACAACTTATGCGAGCGAATGGATTTTTCTGCTTTTCCTGAAGCTAATTTTGGGCGATTCCTCAAAACTAGGGTTTTGATAGCCGCCACTTAACTCCTATCTCTCTCTATTCAACCCCATTCTTCGTATTTCTTGTAGTCTTTATTCACGATACAATACCTTCTCTTTCTCTTGGTTCTATCTTCTCTAGTGAAGAGGAGAATAAGAGAGATGAGAGGAATTGGAGTCGAGTGGAGCCGATTAGAACCGATAGTGCAGTATCATCGGAGCTCGTAGCGTAGAGTCTCCATCTCAATTAGAGTGCGACAGTAAATAGACCCAATCGTTGTCGGAATGCGGCGGTGGTCGAAGAAGCGGATCTAGTCATAGACCGAGATGGCGTTAGGGTGGTCATCATCTTCATTAGAGCACGACAATGAGTAGATCTGATCGTTATCGGAGCATGACAACAGTCGAAGAAACAAATCCGGTCATTGAACGAGATGGCATTAGGGTGATCGACATCTCAATTGGAGCACAACGATGAGTAGATCCGATCTTTGTCGGAGCGCAGCGGTGGTCGAAGAAACAGATTCGGTCGTAAAGTTAGATGAGAAATTAAGATATTAGAATAATTTAAATAGATTAGAATATTATAGTTTAAAGGCTTTCATGAGAATAAAAAATAAATTTAGGAGTTACTATCATTTGACCGATTATAAATATATTTCTTTATCAATTTGTTAGTAGATATTTAAAGTAACTCACCTTATTAAAAAAAAAAATATCCTACACAAAAAAATATTGTTATTGCGATTAGGTCAAAAGGCTATATTCTTAAACTGAAAGACAATTTGTCCCAGTAAATTACTATGGATGCCAAAGATGTACGGCCGGTTTATATATACATATGCACATATATAGAAGTTTAGAGACTGAGACTCTTAAAACTGAAACTAAACCTTGCTGGAAATCTTTGTGATCAAGAGCGAGGGAGAGAAATGTCCTCCTTGGCACTGTCAAGGAGGTTTCACAAAAATAAAAGAGAGAGAGAAGGGTTAGGTGAGGTGTGGTGTGGTTTGCAAGGTGGAGAAGCAGGGCACGTGCATTACTATCTCCTCCATGCATTTCATTGGAAATTTCTTTGCTTGAAAATAGTAGCTAGGCATCCATATATGTATATGTATATGTATATGTATACATATATGTATGTATGCGCCGTGTATATATATTAAGGTTGAAGGATGGATGGATATATAGATGTGATGGTTTTTCATGTGCCCATCTTTTCCACCCAGCATAACCTCATCTTGTTAATGGATGAGCACAAAATTTTTGCATAGATTCAAGGTAACCAAGCCAAACTTAATTTGCTTTATCTTTCTCAATTTAGGTAATTAAAACCAAAGAGAATATATTTATAAAATATAATGTCATACGTACTAATATACTGGCATAACCGACAACACGTTTTTCTTTTTCTTTGATCTTTCGAATAAACCAGCAATGAAAGGTGTTGGAAGGATTACGATATCAGTCAAATTTATATGAATATATGTTGTAACTTCTAGTTAATATATTTCAACTTGAAACTGATGTTATAGTAGGGAACCTTAATCAGGTATTGATATATCATATATGATGCCGATTTATAAGTAGAGATGAATTCACTTCTTATTATTCATAAGTTTTGAATATATATGATTAGTTGGACTGGTATCTTTCCTAATAGAAATTAATTCCTGACTGCTTCACTGGTACGCTACATGTAATTTTATACATGTTCCTGGTACAATAGCTATAATTTGATTTTTTATAATTTATTTTGATTGGGTTTGTGTGTTTGTGTGTGGGGTGGGTGGGTTTCTATTTTGAGATTTGTGCAAAATGAAAACAAACAATCCACTCGGTTCAGTATTGGGTGTACTGGATCTGAATTCGGAGGAGCCTGGGGAATTGGTTGAGATAGGAGTTGTGTTCTTTATTGTAAATATATACATGACCTGTAATTATACAATTATAACATGTTACATGGCAATGAAACATGCAAGAAAAAAAAATGCCAGTAAAAGAAAAAATAAGTCAAATTGGTGCTGAGTAGAAATACAAACCATTGCATTATGAAATGCCCAGAGTAGATAATTTAATTTTGACAAATGATTTATTTGACATCACATTAATTTGACGAAACTAGCAAGTTGAAAGTAATTGTCTAATTATCTAGCTTCCTATATTAATTGACACACCCAAAAGTTAATTATATACTAATTCTTTCCTACTTTAAATAGCTGCCGATCTTTTCATAACCAGTATCTGATACCTTGTCAATTTAATTTGTATTAGGGACTTCCTTGGCTATAAGCATCTTTACATTTAGGTCAAAGAGAATTTCAATCAAATTTAATTGACTTAAATTTCCTTGAAGTTCATAGAAAAGTCCATGAGAATCATCCCAAAAATCATTTTTTTTTGCAAAGTACCCAGTTGGCCTCATACCATGACAATTATGTACTTATCTTTTAAATTTGAAAATAACACTTATCTAAAGTGAACAAGACCTGCCATAAAATTTGTAGACTTGGAAGGAATTGAATTTCACTATCATTAAAGGATATTCTCTGAAAAAAGATTGCTTCCAATGGGGAGGCTGGATGGAATAAAAGTAACACGGTTTTGATGGAAAAGTTACATGATTTATGAATTTTGTTTTAAAATGACAATGAAAATTTGATTTAGACATCTGCACTGCCTTCTCAAACTTGTATTGTTATATTTTTGACTTCCAAGTGGTCCCTAAAGCTTTCAATTTTACCTGAGCTGGGATGGCACATACTGGTACTGATATCAGATGAAATTAAATACTTTTTTTTAAAACTTCTTTAAAGGGTTTTTCCTTCACCCTTTCGGTGTTTGTTTGGAAACTGAGGAAATCTGAGGAACAGCTGGGGGTTTAATCACTGGCAATGTTCTTACTGAGACCAAATTGGGTTTAATATGAAACCAAATTGCACACATACGACTGAGTGGGCCTTTTTGCGCCATCATTGCATGTTTTTTTTTTTCTTTTCCCATTAAATGTTATAGATGATATTCCTAAAAATACCAAGTTTCAATCAATCAAGCATACCTGTAACCGAATGGCCCCTTTTTTTAAAGCATCGTCATCTTAAAATACCGAAATTGGCCTCGATTGTTGCTTACTGGTAACTCTGAAAGTAGCAGCAATGTAAGTTCGCCAGACACTTGGCAAAATATGTGTGGACTTTCAGGAATTTTGTCCTATCAAGGAAAAAGCTTGGCCTAAGAAGGACACTTAATCAAGTAGAAAGACTCAAGTTTGATGGAGATTGGAGAGAATTGACACACTTTACCCGTTCTTTTTAAGTATGAAGTTGAATTTTGGAACAGATATCTCCATATACTTATCCAAATTCCAATCTTATATCAATTTGACTTTCCAGTGGTTCCCTCAATCTTTACATAACAGGTGTTGCTCTTTTTGTATTAACAATTAACCAGGATCCACAGACCATGTTTTCGTACCATATCACTTGTATCCGTGTGTACCAACTGGTAGAATACTGGTACCAGCTAGACTGAAATTAGTTCATTTCTGCTTCTTTTAGTTTCTCAAGTCAGATTTACAAGAACAAGGATAAATGGATTCTAACTAGTTTAGGCTCTACGAAACCAAGAAAAAAGAAGCAGCACAGTTGTTTAATTTTGGGGCAGAACTCGGACTAATACAAGAAATTTATGCTATGTCTTTTCAGATTCTGTTTAGCCACATTTTATTTACCAGTATCGATTGTATCGTGCATGTGCGTTGCAACGGAAACATATTATAAGAGAACAAAGAAAACTCATACAAAATTACATATTTTAATAAAAAAATTTTAACTAAATGACAAATAACATTTCTTAAATGACATATTAAATAACATCTACACATAAATAACATTATTTAAATGACATATTTTTTTGATCTTTTTGACATATTTCATAAAAAATATCAAACAAAATACCATACTAAATGATAAATAACATTCCTCAAATGATATAAAAAAATGAGAAATGTTCCTGTATCCCGAGCCACCAAACCCGAGCCCGTCCCCGAACTAGTTTAACTGGGTTTAACCGTTCGCTAATAACGGTAATTTATTAATTTGTCATTAATTAACAAATTGCTGTTTTAACGCATTACAATTTTACATTGATTGCTTTAAACGTTAGTTTTGCATGCTTTTGTATTGCGCTTTAATTTCGTGGACAGTTTGTTAGAAACAGTTGTAATCACCAATCCCCGAATTAGTCTCCCAGATTGTTAACGGTCCTCTAATCATTAATTAACTACTTACTTGAACGTACTTTAAAGTACAATTTAAACCCAGTTAGCTCGGGGACGCGATGGGGGATTGGTTCTAATTTTAATTATGCAAATTAACAGCTTTTGATATTTAATAACTAAAAATACAGTGTCCATTTTGAACAAGTAATTCATTAAATGAATATTTTTCAATGTTTGTAAACACAGGTTTATATGCTTTAAAATATGTTTCAAGAATAAGCTTTAAAATATGTTTTTAAACACAGGTTTATATATTTGTAACACAGATTTTTTAATTTTTGTAAACACTGGTTTATATGCTTTAAAATGTGTTTGTAAACACAGGTTTATATGCTTTACACACAGGTTTATATGCTTTAAAATATGTTTCAAGAATAAGCTTTAAAATATGTTTGTAAACACAGGTTTATATATTTGTAACACAGATTTTTTAATTTTTGTAAACACTGGTTTATATGCTTTAAAATGTGTTTGTAAACACAGGTTTATATGCTTTACACACAGGTTTATATGCTTTAAAATGTTGTTTTTTTGCCAGTATATATTGGTTTACTTGCATAGGTTTATATGCTTTACACACATGTTTATATTATTGTGTAAACAATTGTTGTTTCGAAGTAGTAGTTTCATTGTTATTTAATATAGTTTTACATGCTTAGAAATTGGCATTGTTTCTCAAAATTTTGTTTTATGCACAAAGTACACAAACAAAGTATCAAATCAAAAGAAGAACATTTTTTAAGATTTGCTAGATTCTAAACGCATTTGAACCCCACTATTTAGTTATTTCTTTATTACTTCTAAGATTTAAACTAAAAAAATAGCTTAGTCAAGAACTTTGCAACAATGATAAAGAAATGAAAGAATAGAGCTAATCTCAAATTTCATTGTTATTTAATAGAGCTTTACATGCTTACACACAGGTTTATATGCTTTAAAATATGTTTGAAGAATAAGCTTTAAAATGTGTTTGTAAACACATGTTTATAATAAATTTTTCAATGTTTGTAAACACAAGTTTATATGCTTTAAAATGTATTTGTAAACACAGGTTTATGTGCTTTACACACAGGTTTATATGCTTTAAAATGTTGTTTTCTTGCCAGTATATATTAGTTTACTTGCTTTACACACAGGTTTATATCCTTTAAAATATGTTTGAAGAATAAGCTTTAAAATGTGTTTGTAAACACAAGTTTATATGTTTGTAACAAATTTTTCAATGTTTGTAAACACAGGTTTATATACTTTAAAATGTGTTTGTAAACACATGTTGTTTGCTTCATGCACAAATTTTCAATGTTTTGTTTATGTTGTTTGCTTGCCAGTACATATTGGTTTATATGCTTTACTTGTTCATAGGTATAAGAATTTAACTCATTTACAATGAAAATTAAGCACTTGAATTAAATGCAAAAAATATTCAGCACATCACTCCAAGAAAATTGGATAATTAAATGCAAAAAATTTGTTAGAAGAAAAATTGAGCTGAATTTCCAGTACATAACAGTGAATTCTAAGAAATTAGCCCGAGTTATAGATAGAATATAACAGTGAATTCTAAGAAAAATCAACCATATACAGGATTCAACAGTAACTATAATTAAATGCCTAACTAGAAAATTTAGTTTATTTACCTCTAAAGTGAAGAATTTAGAAATTATGTTCAGCACATCTCTGGACTTTCTGGTATTTCCTGTTGAAGGGGTCAGTTTTTTATGGTATTTTATAGTATAAATCAGTCTTTCTTGACGTTTCTGAATTTTCTGGTATTTACTGGTAAAGTGGCTCAGTTTTTTTTTCTGATTTTTGGTGACTATTCAAACAGATGTCATGTAGTTTTTGTAACTGAAATTTTACTAATTGTTTATGTTATTAATTTCAAATATATTAAACTAAATATTGTGTTGTCTCCTAGGTTTACTTGCCAGTATATACTGGTTTACTTGCTTTACACATATGTTTATATGCTTTAAAATATGTTTGTAAACACATGTTTATATGTTCGTAACACAGATTTTTTAATTTTTATAAACACATGTTTATATGCTTTAAAATGTGTTTGTAAACACAGGTTTATATGTTTATAACAAATTTTTCAATGTTTGTAAACACAGGTTTATATGCTTTAAAATGTCTTTGTAAATACAGGTTTATATGCCCAAATTTTCATTGCTTTGTTTATGTTGTTTTCTTGCAATATATATTGGTTTACTTGCTTTACACACAGGTTTATATGCTTTAAAATGTGTTTGTAAACATAGGTTTATATGTTTGTAAACACAGATTTTTCAATGTTTGTAAACACAGGTTTATATGCTTTAAAATGTATTTGTAAACAGAGGTTTATATGCACAAATTTTCAATGCTTTGTTTATGTTGTTTGCTTGCTAGTACATATTGGTTTACATGCTTTACTTGTTCACATGTACTGTTCCTGGCACATTCTGCACAAATAAAGAAATTTTGTGCTGGGGGACGCCCTCGGGGATAGTGCAAATTTAGAGGTGTAAATTTCGTGCTCGGGGACGCGCTTGGGGATTGGTTCCAGTTTAGATCTGTAAATTTCTGCTCGGGGACGAATTCGGAGATTCGTTTTTGTTTTTAAAAATGAAAATTTAACGCATTTACAATGAAAGTTAAACACTTGAATGTAGTAGATTAAACGTTTTTCTTTATATGTTTAAATTATATTATTGCTTCGCTGCATTTGGCAGTGCTTTTGTTAAATTTGTTTAACAGAGCGTTTTTTTCTTCATGCAGCGAGAATTCTATACAATAAAGAAAGATTGGTACTGTTATTGCGCTGTATGAAGTAAAACCTGATCTTTTTGTCGCCGATATTCTAGAAGGTTGGGGGACGCGTACGGGTACTTTGTTTGGGGTACAATTATCAACTTCCTAAAAAAATAGAAAGAAATGAATACATGACCAATCAATTATCAATCAATTCAGAAGTTCCTTAAATAACATTTAAAAAATAGAAAGAAATCGTGACCAATTAAAAAGATAATATAATTTGTATGTGAAGAATACATGGCACAGGTATGTGTCTAAATAATTTTAGGCTTTTACGCGTAAAAAAAACATAAAGATATATATAATCATAATATTTGATCAGAGGACCGATACTTAATATGAAATTTCAACTTTTAATCAAAATCATTGGCAGATCAGGATATTTACTTGCTTAAATCTTAATATAAGAATGGAGATGGAGATGTCATCTGTGACTTCTATGTTGTTCAGTGTTTTGTGCATATTAGGGACCTACATGCTAATTTGCTTTTTGTCTATCTGAATGACTGATGCGTGCATTTTAAACTAATCTAACGGTTCAATGGAATTGGTGGCAATCAAAAGAAAAAAGAAAAATAATAATAAGCTTATGAATGCTATGGTTGTATGGCATTAACTTTTCTGTTATTATGACTTAGACATTTACACTATTTCCAAACAAAATGTAAGCAAAAAATTTCCAAAATATAACAAAAAAGTTTCCAGAGTAAAAAGACCATTAGACACATGATTTGTGCAGATCAAATTGGAACAATGGATGTGGCAAAAATTTCCACCCCAGGAATGCTAGTCAGCTGAACAACTATACAAAAACAATTTCTGTCAATCAGCTCTTCCCAAAAAATGTTATGAGCATGGCTAAAACAAGAACATGGTCGTTTCTTGGATATATTCACTAGTGGAGAACTTGGAATTAGTGTCGGTTGTTTATGGGTATTAGTGTCGGACATTAGGCGACACTAATCGGACTGATACTAATACTTTGTAAATAGCCGACACTAAAAGTAAGACATTAGTGTCGGCTATTTATTAAATGGCCGACACTAATAAGTATTAGTGTCGGCCATTTAATAAATAGCCGACACTAAAAGTTAGTATTAGTGTCGGCCATTTAATAAATAGCCGATACTAATGTTTTTTTTTTTTACATAAATTTCAAAAATTCACTATAAATCATAGAAAATTCTAAAAATGAAAAATTTTGTTCTGGAATGCTCATATATTTTTGCTGAACTATATATAAAACAAAGATATCAAATAATTCATCATAATTTACAAATAACACTCACTAAATAAAATATCATCCAAATTGCTCATTTATTGTTATCATACAAACTCTCAAACATAAAATACATAAAAGACCCTAAATAAAATATCATACAAACCCTAAAACAGAAAATACATAAAAGATGCATAAAAGACCCTAAAAACTCACAAATTATAAAGAAAGGTCCAAAAATCCATGAAGGAAGACTCGGATCGCGAATCTGAGCGCGCGAATGGTGAAACGAATCTATAGATTGGTTTCTCGTGCGGCTTTGGGTTGTGGAGTTCCTGTCAAAATTTCAGCCCGATCCGACGGACGGATCAAAAGTTATGCCCCTTTTCGTGAAGCATGCGCAAGACCATATCGGAGAGAAGCGTGAAGCGAAGTGAAGTTCCTATGGAGTTCCTCCTGTCACATCTTATGGTATTCACCTAGAAGATCAGATCGGAGAGAAGATCGCTAGGTTTGAGAAGATCAGATCGAAGAGAAGAGTGTTTTTAAACCCTAGGCGTGCGTTTGAAAGAGGTGCGCGGGACTTAAAATGAATTTTTTTTAGCTTTAGTGTCGGCTATTTATAAATAGGCGACACTAATAACTGAGAATTAGTGTCGGCTGTTTCTAAACAGCCGACACTAATGTATTAGTGTCAGCTGTTTATAAATAGCCGACACTAATACATTAGTGTCGGCTACTTATAAACAGCCGACACTAATTCTCAGTTATTAGTGTCGCCTACATATAAATAGCCGACACTAATATTATTAGTGTCGGTTTTTTAAGGTGACACTAATTGTATGTTCTTCACTAGTGATTGTTAATCGAAATTTTCGCCGTGAATAAATTCTCTTATTCAATTTATACAGCTGATAAGTCTGCAAAAGAAATAAAAGAGAAAAAAATCAGACATGTAGACTAAAGGTTCCTGTCTATAATTTACTTCTTTATCCTAACTTATTTATTTGCATTTCTTTATTATGAAGTTGATGGAGGGAGTAATTTTTGAGTTCGGTCCATACCACTATGGTACCAATACATGAAATTCGTATCCCCTCAGGTTACCTGACTGAGTAGAATTGAATCAGACGGTCCGAAAATGAAAATTTTAACTTGACACGCATCTCAAAGCACAAATAATTAATACTGCCCCTACTGCCATCCCGATCACCCACCAGCTGAAATTAAATCTGGGCCGTCCATTTCAATTGTGTTGAGTCGGGTACCTGAGAGGATACGGATGCTGGTCTACTAGCAGTGTACTATTTTAATTTCTATTTTATTTCTCTCGGCTTATATGATCTTTATGATCTTTAACCATTCATTAAGTTTTGTTTCTGGCCCAATTTTAAATAAGCAAGTATCAGTACAATATCAATAGGAACCAGCTTACGAAACTTTTATGCTGCCATAATTTACCTGAGCAACTGCAGTATATCCTGATAGCTACTATCCAGCTTTCAAAAAAAAGAGCAACTACAGTATCCTCCTTAGTGATAGTGCAGGATCTGCTGAATGGATTACCAGTCAACCTGAAGCTCGGTTTTGAATCTTCAATATTTCTTTCTAACAAGAATACATCTATCACTGTGTTAAATCTTGAGTCAGACAGATTGCGTGCTGTGAAAATCAAATCTTTGAATTCATTAGCATGCCCTCTGAAGGCTTTCCATTCATCCTACATCACAGAATTAACAAAAAAATGAACAATAAATAAGAAAAAAAAAAAACTTATGCTGGTAGTTCAGATTACCAATTTCCTCGCTCTTCTTAACTTTTATAAGGCTTTCTCTGATTAGTTACACCATCAACATGCGTTAATTATTAGGCACATTATGTTCAATTAGTATGAACTAGTAATTCCAATTTCAAATAATTTGATTTTTCTCAACTAAAAATATATAAACATAAAAACCAAAGGGAAAACACTGAGAAAAGAGAAAAGATTAAAAGTTTACTTCCTGATGGACGACAGTAATCAGCGCAGCACCGGAGGCCTGGAATAGAGTCATGACATGTCAACCGGGCGACGTGGAAGAAGATCCACTGTCAATCAGTCGTGCCATTTTTTCCACTCTAATAGGGGGCTTAATTCTTCTTTTTCTCTTTCCTTGGCGTTGTTACATTTTACTAAATTTTGTTTTTCTTTAAACGCCATCTAAATTAATAAATTAACCTTGAGAGTTGAGACATTATTCTAATGAAAATTCACATCCAATACAGCCCCGGCCAATACAAACTGAGCTTTGTGAAGGAAAACAAAGAAAAATGTGATGTTTGTACGACACTGATTGATGGAAAATTTACTTTCATTTTCAAAGAATCGAGGTCAAATCATCTGAAATTTCCTGAAACCACTCCGTAGGAATTGGAATTTATCACAAACCCACCATTCTGAAAAGAGAAAATCGTAGACCTCTACATATATATATATATATTCGATCCTTTTTCATGTCCCTAATGATTGCATATATACTTTTAAAACCAACCAACATTCCAAAACGCAATGCAATCACTGTCAGCATCAATAAATCACCGTCCAATGGTGATAGAACTTAATATGCGGACCCTACAAGATAGAATAATTTATACATTAATTTTTTATGTCATTTTTAATTGCAATGTAATACTTAAATTTGTTTGGTTTTATTGTAAAATTTTATAATTGTATTATGAGCAAAGCTAGGATGTGATGTGCTCACCAATAAGATTTGGTGAGCACAACTCCAAAAGTATAGTGAATTGATTTCAAATGTCGAATACAAACCGTTGAAATTCATGTACTTCATGAGTTATACATGTTCATGCAAAATTTTGAAAGTTTCAAATTTATTTGCTACAAGGTCAAGTAGTCAAATAAATAAACTTTTTATAAGTTAATTTATAAGTTGTTTTATATATTCAATTTTTATCATTTTTTTAACCTCAAGGTATATTATTCACGTAAGCCCTCCTTTACATATATTTTTAAATGATGTGACATGGTTAGTGTGAGTTCCCAAGAATTTAGTATTTTTTAATTAGAAGATTTATGAAAGTTCATAGCAAGTAAGGGTATGTTTGATTGCAAAATAAAAATAGCTAGAATAACTATTTACCATTTGCCTTATTAGAATAGTTAAATTTAACTTTTTGTAAGAATATGCTATTATAATAAGACAATAGAGTTGATGTCAAATAAAGAACAATCTATTATGAATAGCCTTGTTATAAGAATAGTCTATTTTTACTCCAACCAAACATATCATAAGGAGCCACAAAAAAAAAAATTGGTGACCTCTCAAGTTTTTTTTTTTTGGTGGGGATTTCCATGATTTAGAGAAAAGATTTAAAATGTATTTGAGGGATTTTCTGAATGAAAACAACTAGATTTCCTACAAGGAAGTAACACAATGTTGATATTGGTGTTACTGGAAATCTAGTCATCCCAAATTAGACACAAGATTTTTGACCTAGCTAGGGATCACCAACATCCAATCTATAAGTATGCTTTATAACAAAGTCAGCTCAGCTGCCCTATACATGGAAAGTTTTTCTCAACTCAGCAAATTAACCTTTTGTTTGGAGACAAGTGAACCTATTAATTTCCTGATCTCCAAGATTGTATATTTATGTAAATCATGTTCCACCGAGCTAGAACTTATTTAATTATTCCAACATCAAATACCATATCTGCTTTTTATATTTGACAAGGAAAGATATATATGACCAAACAGAGCAGCTCTGTTCTGTAGTTAACATCTGTCAAAGGCCTGACTCCAGACTCCTTTGTTGAAAAGAATATTGCACTAGCTTAGGTGACAATTTTGAATATTGCACTAGCTTAGGTGACAATTTTTTCATTTCATAAGATTTGAAGTCAGAATAAAATCTGAAAACATTATTATATATGCAATGTGACATATTTACAACGCCCTTGCAAAACCACTAGCTAGAGCACCACTCACCTAGAGGTGCAAACGGATCAGATACGAATCGGAATATCGATAGTAGTAAAATCATATTTGTATCGGTTTTTATTTTTATTTTTTGAATATAGATACAGATCAAATATTAAATAGATACGGATTCAGATTCGAATAATATCTGACCTGTTTCCACCTCTACACTCCACACATATTCCAATATTTAACTAAGTTAAATGATTAAACATTCATGCAAAACTACTAGAGTACCACATCTTAGAAACATCTTGCATGTCAAATTATTTGAACCGAAACTAATGAAAAAAGGGATGCCCGATGGACAATGTATCAAATTTGGTCGGGTGTCTGATTTGAGCTATTCGATTCACTTCAAGATTCATATACATTGCTTCATAGTTCCTGTGAATTAAATTTTCATGAATCTGAATACAAATTGGACTGATCCAACCGGATATCTTGTCAGACGCCGCCTTCGGTTTCCAAATTAAGATACTGGAGGTTGTAAAGGTCACAAAATAGACTCTGGCAATGTTTGAATATTTGTGCCAGAAATATCCAGAAACTGAAGGTGCTTTAGGTTTCCAATGTTATTGGGTAGCTTCTTAATTTTGCATCTTGCAAGCGATAATGATTGATTATTTGTAAGCACATTGTACCATGCTTCTATTCCTTTAGTGTAGCAATTGTTAGGACCTACTTTTAAAGAAAGCAATTTCTTTTGCTCCGTCAATAATAATTTCTTTTAATATACTGATGCATGACGTATATCAAGAGAAACTTTCCGTTCAGAATGCCCATTTTCTAGGCAAAAGCACTCATCTTTTGTTGAAAAGGCCCGACTCCAGACTCCTTTGTTGAAAAGAATATTCCACTAAAACAAAAGGGAAATATGACAAATTTTCCATATCATAAGATTTGAAGGCAGAGTTAATTAATGAGTTATGCAATGTGACATATTTACAAACGTCCTTGCAAAATCTCTAGCTAGAGCACCACTCCCCACATATTAATTCCAATATTTAACTAAGTTAAATGATTAAAAACGTTAATGCAAAACTACTAGAGTACCATGTGTTAGAAAGATCTTGCATGTCAAATTATTTGAACCCAAATTAATGAAAAAAAGGATGTCCGATGGACAATGTATCAAATTTGATCTTTCAGAAAGCGTTGAAAAGAACTTTCATTGCGTTACTTCATCAAATTAGTTGTCATTAATTAATCTGAAATTTAATTTTGCACATAAATATTTTAATAAATATTGATTGGTTGATTGATTGTAATTGAATTGTCTATATCCTATCCAAATTTCAAACATCACGATCCTTCCAAGAAAAATAACTTTGTAGAATCTATATATATATGGTAGAAGCATGTAGAATCTATATATGATGTAGTAACAGTAGATAAAATAGTAGCATTGCGGTGGACCAACACAACTTTAGTGCTCTCTTCTCTTCTAGCAAGGACGGAATGTATCTTTTTGTCGTTTAGTTGTCACTTGCTGCTTTATTTCGTACCACTCCAAAAATAGTAATGGCAATTCAAGGGCATTTATTGTAAGATAATTATATTTTTTTTCTTGCAAAAGCAGACAATGCTATTTTATATTATCACTCAATTAATTATTGCTTGTATGATATATATACTTTCACTCAATTATTATTATTATTATATATTATCATCATCATCACTTGGCACTATATAATTGTTATATAGTTCGTCCCCACCTTTCGTTTCTGCTCCAATAGAAAGTCACGTTTTTGTACCATATATAGCTTGACAATTACAATTGCACATTTTTAAAGTTCCTAAATCATGGTTCATGTAAATATTGATCCTTGTTATATATCATATATATTTATATATGGCGACAATATTAATTCTTCAGTAGCTTTTACCGACAATATATTGGAGACAGAATGAGATCGAAGTCAAATCTCACTGATAGAATTCTTGTATGGGTTTAGTACGGGAGTAATTATTATATGCTCGCAACATGCTTTTATGAATGCCATTAAATACTACAACTATCTCACCGAAGCAAATTAATAACCGATCGAGATATTGTTCAAGGTTAGGCTCAAGTAAATCTAGATGCATGGGTGGTTAAACTGCTGTGTCGATATATTTTCGTGGATAGTGACTTTTTATCCTCACGGATACGGAATACTGTCCCATTCTTGTAGTATCTAGTATAATTCATTTTATTTTTTTATATATTTACCGTATATAGAAAAGCCATGCAATATGATAGAATGATATTTAATTTACCATAAAAGATCTTTAATGATTTAATCAACTCAAATTTGATATATGTTCTTTTTATGAATGATGAAAAATCCGTTTATCTTAACCTTTTAGTTAGGGGTGTCAGCAGATACGATACAGGTCGGGTGGAGTCATTTTCATACCTATACTCATTAAAATTGGCTTTACTCATATTCTATTCATACCCATTAAAAATTGATCTTACCCTACCCTAATATTATCGAGTAATAAAACGGTAGCGGATGAATAACATATAATATTAATATAATAATTAGTTTTATTATATTTTATAAATTAAATATAAAAAACTCATTCATTTAACAATATGTAATTTCAGTTCTAATAGATGTGCTAACTAAATTATTTATTATAAAGGAAGAAAATTAAAAAAAACGAATATATATTTAGGTGGGTTGAAAAATGAATTGAATATATATTTATATTTTATAAATACCCTATAGGATAACGGGTACAAAATAGTCATTACTTATACTCTTACTCATTTGGTTAAAATTTTTTTTTATCTATACTCATACCCAGTAAGCTAATGAGAAAAAAAACCTTACCCATACTTTATCAAATACAATACGAGTCGAGCAAAAGTACCTGATGATGTGTGGTATAATTATAAAGAAAATGTTCTGGTCCCCCGAGTGCATCCCCCAACTAGTTTAACAAAAAAATTCTTCAAATTTTAATTTATCTAACTTTTATTTCCAGCGCTCATATATATTCAAGCATTTAAAGCTATGTTTATAAAATTTAAAATGCTACTCAAAAGTAGATAAAGGTCAAGTTACGTAGCTATTTAATATCCTATCCAAAAAATATTATTATTGTGACTAGGTCAAAGACTACATTCTTAAAACTCAAAGACAATTTGTCCTGCCCCGTAAATTACTATGGATGTCAAAGATGTACGGCCGGTTTATACATACATATGCATATATATAGAAGTTCAGAGACTGAAGACTCTTAAAACTGAAACTAAAACTTGTTGGGAATCTTTGTGATCAAGAGCGAGGGAGAGAAATGTCCTCTTTGGCACTGCCAAGGAGGTTTCACAAAAATAAAAGAGAGAGAGAGAGAGAGAAGGGTTAGGTGAGGTGTGGTGTGGTTTGCAAGGTGGAGAAGCAGGGCACGTGCATTACTATCTCCTCCATGCATTTCATTGGAAATTTCTTTGCTTGAAAATAGTAGCAAGGCATCCATATATGTATATGTATATGTATATGTATATGTATGTATGTATGCGCCGTGTAAAGGTTGAAGGATGGATGGATGGATGTGATGGTTTTTCATGTGCCCATCTTTTCCACCCAGCATAACCCCATCTTGCATAGATTCAAGGTAACCAAGCCAAACTTGATTTGCTTTATCTTTCTCAATTTAGGTAAAACCAAAGAGAATATATTTATAAAATATAATGCCATACGTACTATATATACTGGCATAACCGACATATATGCGCGTTTTTCTTTTTCTTTGATCTTTTGAATAAACCAGCAATTAAAGGTGTTGGAAGGATTAAGATATCAGTCAAATTAATTTATATGAAGATATGTTGTAATTAGAGATGAATTCACTTCTTATTATTCATAAGTTTTGAATATATATGATTAGTTCAGTTGGACTGGTATACTTACTAATAGAAATTCCTGACTGCTTTGCTGGTACGCTACTTGTAATTTTGTACATGTTGCTGGTACAATAGCTATAATTTGTTTTTTATAATTTATTTATTTATTTTGATTGGGTTTGTATGTGTGTTCGGGGGGGGGGGGGGGATCTTTTTTGAGATTCATGCAAAATGAAAACAAACAATCCAAATACCAAATATCATTTCTACTCACCACTCGGTGCAGTATTGCACGTACTGGATCTGAATTCGGGGGAGCCCGGAGCATTGGTTGAGATAGGAGTTGTGTTTTTTATTGTAAATATATACATGACCCATAATTAAACAATTATAACATTTTACATGGCAATGAAACATGCAAAAATAAAATGCCAGTAAAAGAAAAAATAAGTCAAATTGGTGCTGAGTAGAAATACAAACTAGTGTGGTACACTGACTGTATACCGCTATTAAGTATTAACCCAACCATTGCATTTGACATCACATTAATTTGACGAAACTAGCAAGTTGAAAGTAATTGTCTAATTATCTAGCTTCCTATATTAATGGACACACCCAAAAGTTAATTATATACTAATTCTTTCCTACTTTAAATAGCTGCCGATCTTTTCATAACCAGTATCAGATACCTTGTCAATTTAATTTGTATTAGGGACTTCCTTGGCTATAAGCATCTTTACATTTAGGTCAAAGAGAATTTCAATCAAATTAAATTGACTTAAATTTCCATGAAGTTGATAGAAAAGTCCATGACAATCATCCCAAAAATCATTTTTTTTTTCGAAGTACTCAGTTGGCCTTATACCATGACAATTATGCACTTATCTTTTAAATTTGAAAATAACACTTATCTAAAGTGAACAAGACCTGCCATAAAATTTGTAGACTTGGAAGGAATTGAATTTCACTATCATTAAAGGATATTCTCTGAAAAAAAGATTGCTTCCAATGGGGAGGCTAGATGGAATAAAAGTAACACGGTTTTGATGGAAAAGTTACATGATTTATGAGTTTTGTTTTAAAATGACAATGAAAATTTGATTTAGACATCTGCACTGCCTTCTCAAACTTGTATTGTTATATTTTTGACTTCCAAGTGGTCCCTAAAGCTTTCAATTTTACCTGAGCAGGGATGGCACATACTGGTACTGATATCAGATGAAATTAAGTACTTTTCCCAGTAAATGTTATAGATGATATTCCTAAAAATACCAAGTTTCAATCAAGCATACCTGTAACCGAATGGCTCCCATTTTAAAGCATCGTTGTCTTAAAATACCGAAATTGGTCTCGATTGTTGCTTACTGGTAACTCTGAAAGTAGCATCAATGTAAGTTCGCCATACACTTGGCAAAATATGTGTGGACTTTTCACAAATTTTTTCCTATCAAGGAAAGCAAGAAGGATACTTAATCGAGTAAAAAGACTCAAGTTCGATGGAGATTGGAGAGAATTGACACAGTTTACTCGTGCTTTTTAAGTATGAAGTTGGAAGTTTGGAACAGATATCTCCATATACTTATCCAAATTCCTATTGTATATCAATTTGACTTTGCAATGGTGCCTCTCAATCTTTACATAGCAGGTGTTGCTCTTTTTGTATTAACAATTAACCAGGATCCACAGACCATGTTTTCGTACCATATCACTTGTATCCGTGTGTACCAACTGGTAGAATACTGGTACCAGCTAGACTGAAATTAGTTCATTTCTGCTTCTTTTAGTTTCTCAAGTCAGATTTACAAGAACAAGGATAAATGGATTCTAACTAGTTTAGGCTCTACGAAACCAAGAAAAAAGCAGCAGCACAGTTGTTTAATTTTGGGGCAGAACTCGGACTAATACAAGAAATTTATGCTATGTCTTTTCAGATTCTCATTAGCCACATTTTATTTACCAGTATCGATTGTATCGTGCATGTGCGTTGCAACGGAAATATATTATAAGAGAACAAAGAAAACTCATACAAAATTACATATTTTAATAAAAAAAATTTAACTAAATGACGTATTAAATAACATCTACACATAAATAACATTATTTAAATGACATATTCTTCATAAAAAAAAATCTCAAACAAAATATCTTATTAATTGACAAATAACATTCCTTAAATGATATAAAAAATAGAAAGAAATAAAGAAATGACCAATCAAACACACAGCATAAACAGAAAAGTTTATGTGTCATGGCATTAACTTTTCTATTATTATGACTTGGAAAGTTAATGACAAATCATGTGTCTGATGGTCTTTTTTGATAGGAGAGTCATTTTTTCTATTTATATAACAAAAAAGTTTCCAGAGTAAAAAAGACCATCAGACACATGATTTGTGCAGATCAAATTGGAACAATGGATGTGACAAAAATTTCCACCCCAGGAATGCTAGTCAGCTGAACAACTATACAAAAACAATTTCTGTCAATCAGCTCTTCCCAAAAAATGTTATGAGCATGGCTAAAACAAGAACATGGTCATTTCTTGGATATATTGTTAATCGAAATTTCCGCCGTGAATAAATTCTCTTATTCAATTTATACAACAGATAAGTCTGCAAAAGAAATAAAAGAGGAAAAAATCAGACATGTAGACTAAAGATTCCTGTCTATAATTTACTTCTTTATCCTAAATTATTTGCATTTCTTTATTATGAAGTTGATGGAGGGACCAATTTTTGAGTTTGGAAATTATGGATCAGGTCCTGTACCACTATGGTACCATTACATGGGATTCATATCCCCTCAGGTTACCTGACTGAGTAGAATTGAATTGGACGGTCCAAAAATGAAAATTTTAACTTGGCACGCATCTCAAAACAGAAATAATACTGCCATCCTGATCACCTACCGGATGAAATTAAATCTGGACCGTCCATTTCAATTGTGTTGAGTCAGGTATTTGGGAGGATACGGATGCTGGTCTACCAGCAGTGTCCTATTTTAATTTCTACTTTGTTTCTCTCGGCTTATATGATCTTTATGATCTTTAACCATTAAGCAAGTATCAGTACAATATCAATAGGAACCAGCTTATGAAACTTTTGTGCTGTCATAATTTACCTGAGCAACTACAGTATCCTCCTTAGTGATAGTGCAGGATCTGCTGAATGGGTTACCAGTCAACCTGAAGCTCGGTTTTGAATCTTCAATATTTCTTTCTAACAAGAATACATCTATCACTGTGTTAAATCTTGAGTCAGACAGATTGCGTGCTGTGAAAATCAAATCTTTGAATTCATTAGCATGCCCTCTGAAGGCTTTCCATTCATCCTACATCACAGAATTAACAAAAAAATGAACAATAAATAAGAAAAAAAAAACTTATGCTGGTAGTTCAGATTACCAATTTCCTCGCTCTTCTTAACTTTTATAAGGCTTTCTCTGATTAGTTACACCATTAACAATGTTAATTATTGGGCACATTATGTTCAATTAGTATGCAAAAAAAAAAAAAAATCGAACTAGTAATTCCAATTTCAAATAATTTGATTGATTTTTCTCGACTAAAAATATATAAACATAAAAAGCAAAAGCAAAAACAGTGAGAAAAGAGAAAAGATTAAAAGCTTACTTTCTCATGGACGACAGTAATGAGCGCAGCACCAGAGGCCTCGAATAGAGTCATGACATGTCGACCGGGTGACGTGGAAGAAGATCGACCGTCAATCACTCGGTAGGCGAGAGATCCGCTCGAATCGCAGATGGTAAGATGGCGCGGCGAAAAGGGGAAGGGCGATTTGGTAATTTTGTAGTCGACTGGGATCTCCCAAGGTGCTGGTATTACAGGATACGAGGTCATGGCCCGACCGCCTCATTAGTCATTAGTGGGTGATTTGTTGGAGATTCGAATCGGAGAAAAGAAGACTTTGCTTCTTCCCCAAGTAGAACGGTCGGAGTCTTACGCGGCAGCGTCAAAATAGACGGTTGGAACGAAGCGTATCCTCTGCGGAGGTTTTACCTGTGCAGCTGTGCGGTGGTTTTGATCTGATCCGTTCGTTTCGAATCGGACGGACCAGATCAGATCTTGCTCGAATTTTAAAAAAACTCAAAATTTGGTGAACCCTTAATCCAGACCGTCCGATCCGAAACGAACGGCCCGTATTTTGTTTTGAAACTGGGCCTTGTGTTTTCATATCCGTCACACTAGTTTTACTGGACTTAATAGAATGTCAATCTATTGTTACTGGAAATTTTCATTTTACAAAACCTTTTTTAATAAACATATATATATATAGAGAGAGAGAGAGAGAGAGAGGGGTAGGCTAATATACAATCAATTGTTTCTGAGATTCCGTACAACCAAGTCATTTTTCAATTTTTAAAGTCCAAATGATCGATCCAAACCGTTCATCTTGTTCTCCATATTAATATGTGCTTGGGGACCAAATTTTACATTTTTTTGAATTTTTTTACTATTTATTAAGCCACTTTGAAAATCACTGATCCAACGGTAGCTTAACAAAACAGTAAAGCCAGAAGCTACCGTTGGATCAGTGATTTTCAAAGTGGCTTAATAAATAGTAAAGCAATTCAAAAAAATATAAAATTTGGTCTCCAAGCACATATTAATATGGAGAACAAGATGAACGGTTTGGATCGATCATTTGGACTTTAAAAATCGGAAAATGACTTGGTTGTACGGGACCTCAGGAACAATCGATTGTATATTAGCCTACCTCTATATATATATATATTCCCATGTAAATATTCTACTCATGTTCTTACTCAACAAATAAACATATAATCGCACCTTTAATTTTAAATTATCTATTGAATGTTTACTTTCATATTTTAACGGCACCAATAAACAATGAATAAAAGAACTCCTAAATGCAATTATTTTCTTTTTCTTTGTAATCATGCTGTATAGTTTATTTTGTTATTTACATTGTAGAAGTTTATACCAATCGTTTAAAAAGGCTCAGGCATTGTAATAAGGTTCCAAATATTACTTATATTATTTTAATTTCCCGCTCCTCTTCGACTAGTTTTCAACTCGTCGAAATTTACGGACAACAGTTCGAATATTTTTACTCAGTAATAAGAACTTTTCTCAAATATTATTATTATCCAATTGTACGGACAATATCTTCTTATTTGTACTATAAAACAGCAAATAATTTTAAATTATATCCACTGTTTTATTCCTTTCAACTCCAACGAGTAGAACTAGAGTGTTCTTAAGTCATCAAGCTTCATGGTAAACTCAAATCTAAAATTTATTAAATTGGTTTCAAATGACGAATTTGAATTGTTGAAACCCACTTACCTTACGAGTCATGCACCTACATATGAAAATTTTAAACATTAGAATTAATTTAGTATAAAGTCAATTGGTCAAAATTAGAAGGTTAATAAATTAATTTTAATGCATTCAATTTTTGAACGTTTTTTTACTACTCGACTTCATACTAAATTAATTCGAATGTTTAAAATTTTCACATGTAGACAAATTACTCGTAAGGTAGGTGGACTTCAATAGTTTGAATTCATCATTCAAATCCGATTTAACGGATTTTAGACTTGAGTTCAGCAAAAACATGGCGAACTTAAAGAACACACTAGTTCTACTCCAGCAATTCGAATTCATCATTTAGGGCATGTTCGAATGTCACAGGATTATGAAATGAGAATAGAAATTCACTTTTGAAAAAGTGAGAACCCACGGGTACGAAATGCACGGGATTAATTATGGAAATATGAGAAAATGAGTGTTTGTTTGTTTCATGGATTAATTGTGGGAAATCTTTATTTATTTTAAAATATGTATATTTATTTGATTATTTTAGTTTAGTTTAGTTATAAATGATTTTTTATTTAATTATTTTTGTGTGAATAGTATAGAGTTATATTCTATATTGATTTAATCAATTATGTTAAAGTTAGCTTAATATAAAAAAAGTAATTAATTATAAAATTGCAATAAAAAAAATTGTGGTGCCACCATCTATTTATTTAGACCAATAATATACGGTAAATTTAATATTTTAATGGGTTGCAAATTGTAACATTAGATAAACATATTTTTTTAAATTATATTAATGAAATTAAATAATAATATTAAAAAGATGAACCATTTCTAATAAAAAATATTACTAGAATAGTACAAATAAAATAAGAAAATATTTATAAATTAATTTAAAAAGAAGAAAACAACAATTAAAAACATTTACAAAAAACAAACATTTAAAAACATTTACCGAAAATAAACATTTATAAACAAACAAACAAACATTTAAAATATATAATTAGAAAAATTAGAAAACAAACAAACATTTAAAATATGTAATTAAAAACATTTACAAAAAATAAACTCTTACAAACACTTACAAAAAAACAGACATTTAAATTATGTAATTACAAAAATTAGAAAACAAACAAACATTTAAAATTTTAAATATGTAATTAAAAACATTTAAAAAAAATAAAATATTGAAAACATTTACAAATTGATCATTGTGGACGATTAATACAATATTTTCGTTTGCTTATTTTTTAAATTATACAATTATTTTTATTAATAAAATTATAATAATGCAATTAAATAATAATATTAAATAGATGAAACATATCTAATAAAAATTATTACTAAAATGGGTACATATAAAATAAGAAAATATGTAAATCTTGATAATAAAAATAATAAGAAAACAACAATTAAAAACATTTAAAAATATTAAACATTTATAAACAAATATACACTTAAAATATATAAACAAAAATAAGAAAACAAACAAACACTAAAAATATATAATTAAAAAAAACAACAATTAAAATCATTTAAAAAAATAAACATTCACCAACCAAAATTTTAGCAATTTGTGATTTGTTTTACAAACAACTTATAAATCCAGCAATTGCAAAAAACGATTAAAAAAAAAAATCATCTGGTTCCACAATTTGCTTAGTCCAACAATCAATTTTGAAGAAAAAGAGGCATCATTTATATTCACCCATCTCCCGTGGAGAAAGAGTACTTTTATTTGGGGTCCATGTTAGCGGAGAGAGATTAGATGAAAAAAAAAAAAAAAAAAGTTCTGAGGTCAGAAATTTTGAGGCCCAAAAATGCATCAAAATGAGAAGAGTGGATTATTCTCTCAGGAAAAATTTGGATTAAAAAAATGGTCTGTCAAACGCCCTCAAATGAAAATAACAGGAATATTTCAAAACCCATGAAATTTCTTGTAGAAATTTGACAAACAAACAGGGCCTCAATTGAATTCTATATATCAAGACAAAATCTCTGGGGTCCAGGCGGCTTGTTGTTTTTTGCCATTGAATGGAATCATGTTTGAATGATTTTAATTTTTAGAATATATTTGTCACAGTCAGTGACAAGTTTCAGCCCTCAAGTCACAGTGTATGTGTCATGTGTGTCAATAGAGAATTTGAATTCTCTTCGTATTATGATTATCTCATCTGTCATTGGTGGTACTGCATGCGGTTCCTTTCGTACCAACATTCTAATCTTCTCACAAAAGCGCCAAAAAATAAGCTGAAATAATAATAAATTAAATGAACAATGAATATCCAGCATTTTTTCATTTATAGAAATTAATGAAAATAATTTAAGGAAAATAATGGATGACAGGGTATATTGATGTCATTGAGGGAATCAAATCAATTAAATAAAATAGGAAAATTATCGATAACGTGTATTTTTATGTCGAGGAGAGTTCCAATATGTCATATTTTTTATAACTCATTATATCTCATATTTTATATTTTTGTTTTCAAAATCTAAATTGCCGATTTGAACCGCTTAACATGACATCCATATTAAAATATGCTTAAGGATGAAATTTTATAATTTTTGGAATGTATTTTACAATCTTTTAAAATATGTATAAAATCACTGTTTTTGAACGGACCAAAAATAGTGATTTTGTATCTATCTTAAAAAATAGTAAAAAAGTTTCTAAAAATATTTAATTTTATCTCCAAATATGTTTTAGTATGAATATAATGTTGAGCGGTTTCAATCAACAATTTTATCTTAAAAAATAAAGATATAAAATATGAGATGTAATAAAGTATGAAATATGAGGAGGGATCAAGTTACAACAATTTTTGAGTTACAACAAATTACAACAAGCTTTTATTTCATTTTCAAAGTCCAAATCATTGATCCAAACCATTAGATGTGATGTCTACAATAAAATGTGCTTGGAGACCAAATTTTATATTTTTTGGAATTTTTTTACTATTTATTAAGATGGGTACAAAATTCAATGGTATAAATTTGACTAGTTTTTGTACCAATCTTAATAAATAGTAAAAAAATTTCAAAAAATATAAAATTTGGTCTCCAAGCACATTTTATTGTAGAGATCACATCTAACGTTTGGGTCGATGATTTGGACTTTGAAAATGAAATAAAAGCTTATTGTAATTTGTTGTAACTCAAAAATTGTTGTAACTTGATCCCTCCTCATGAAATATATGAGGTATTGAAACCCTCTTCTTTGAGGTCATAGAAAGAATCAAATTATTCTTTTAATCATTTGTAAAGAAACTGAATGTTGATTCTTTTAAACACTTATAAAGAAACTGAATTAATAATTCAATTTTTTTGATGTACCGCTTTATTAGTCACTCCACGTGCCCTACCATAAACGCTCACCCAATTTCCATTTTATTTTCCAGGTTGATTCATATATTTTTGTATTTTTTAAATATTTTTTATAAATAGAAATTCTAATAAATATTAACAAAAGGACGAAGTAAGAACCAAACATGCGGTCCCATCATTGCAAGAATTTGAGGAGATCTGGTATAGATGCTTTTTTAAATATTTCAAAATGTGATGTACGCCCTCCGGGAAAAAAGTGTCTGCTTTTACTAAAAAAAAAAAATGTCTGCTAGAGTGCTATGCAAGCAAGGAAATGAGGAATTTTTTTAAAATAGAACTAATTTTAATTATTTTAATAGAACAAACATTATTGAATTGATTTTTATAGAAAACAGCTCCATCGATTTTAGAGATCGGTGAAAAAAAGAATAAATAGAAATGACCAATGCAGGTTCATTAGAACAAAATTTAAATTCTTCTTCCACCGATCTCTAGAATTGGTGGAGCTGTTTTTTATAAAAAAAAAATAGCGCTTATTGCATCACAGTAGAATGACCAAAAAATCGACGCTATGTCCATATAGCGCTACTATAGTGCAGAATAATTCGCTATAGCGCCGATAGTGCTATAACTTTTATGGTCCGAAAACGCTATAACGACACTATTTAGAACTTTGTAAAAACCAAATCAATGATGCGTATTTTATTAAAAAAATTAAATTGATTCTATTTTTTTTTAATCAGGAAATGAGATGCACCTCTCCCATTCCAATGTCTCTTTTGAGTTGCGAAAGAATTCAAAATTTTCCCTTATGTTATTCAATTGAAATATTTAGTCCCTTTTAAATATATATATATTTTAATACAAAAAAATATTATTTTGCGTTGATTTTCTTCACCCTCTAATTTCTTAAATAAAATAAAGAAAAATAAAAAATAGTCGATTCGACTTAAGCAATCTCACCGATGACCGAACACTTGCAAATGAGGTTAATTTTTAAAATTTAACACATAATATATATTAATTATATCTATAAAATTAAAATGATGTGATTTAGTGAATAATTTATATTCATCAAATGTTTTAAGTTGTTCAACAAAATGATATTATTGACCTTTGATGTATATTGAAAGATTCTCAAATTACATTAAATTTGATTGATATACTATTTATTTGTTAAAACTCACTAATAATTAATCTTGAATTTTTATCAATCTTAATTATATAAATTGATCTAAAATATTTAATAAGGTTGTTGAATAAATCCATCAACAAATGTCAAAGGGATCCGTCGTAATGCAAAAATGTGGTTAAGGCACATATAAAATTTTGGAGTTTATATATATATATAGAATTGGACTACGGTGTTTCGCAAAGTAAAACAAATATTTTACTTCACACTAATATTTTGCGATTTTAAAGTTTAAAATGTCAATCTGAACCGTTCAAGTTTAACTCCACATTAAATTGTGCTTGGAGACTAAATTTTATATTTTTTTTGAAAGTTTTTATCGTTGTTTTTTATGGTTCATAATTTTCTTAAAAACAGTGATTTTCAAAAATTCTAAAAAAATAGTAATTTTTTTTTCCAAAAAATGTAATTTAGTTTGCAAGCACAATTTAATATGAAGATCAACTTGAATGGTTCGAATTGACGTTTTAAACTTTAAAATTGAAGATATAAACATAAAGTAAAATACTCGCTTTACTTCGCGAAGTGCTATAGCTCAACTCTACGTGCGCGCGCGTGTGTATTATCATTGTAGAATTTTTCTCATCGAGACCAAATACTAGTTCCATCATTGTGTTTGTGTACAAGTATGCATATTATCCTTCTAATTAATTTCCTTGTTCTTAATGGATTAAAATGCAAAAAGAAATTCTATGCAAAAGAATTACTAATTTGTGGTCCAGGAAACTTTCCTCTTTTAGAGTAAAATAAAACAACAATATTTTGTGATGATAAAGTAAACAACAACTGTCTCTGGTCCCGGTTGCAATTTACAAATTAAACATTTTTGCAGAGGGTAAACAAGAAAATTACGTTATCCATACGCAATGCCTTTAATTTTTGTGGCTCTATTTTTTAAAATTTTAATAACTCAAAATTTAAAACTGAAAAGTTAAAATAAAATCATTTGATATGATTTACATCATTTTATCTATGCATGTGTAAAAAATTATGACATTTCAATTTTATTTTGATTGTCATCAAGAGCTTGTAAAAACATATTAATGTGGATAATTTATAGACGTTGATTTTTCTACTTATTGATTCACATAAAAACAAAATTGAAATGTAATAATTTTTTATGAGTACATAGGGAAACTAATATAGATCACATATAATGGTTTGATTTTGACTTTTAAATTTTAAATTTTGAGTTATTAAAGTTTTAAAAATGAAGACATCAGGGAGACACAAAAAATGAAGGCATTTGAACCCTCCTCATTTACAAAATAGCAGATAAAAAGGGTCAAGGGTATTTCCTTAATAAAGAGAGTTCAAATGCCTCTATTTTTTGTGTCTCTATCATGCCTTCATTTTTAAGAACTTTAATAACTCAAAATTTAAAACTTAAAATTCAAACTAAAATCATTGGGTATGATCTATATCATTTTATCTATGCACAAATAAAAAATTGTGATATTTTGACTTTATTTTAGTTGTCATCAAAAGTTTGTAAAAACATACTTATGTCGATAATTTCTAGACTTTGATTTTTCAAACGATTGATTAACATGAAAAAAAGGGTGAAATGTGATTTTTTTTTTTTTATAAGCACATAGAGGAGATAACATAGAGCACATCTAACGGTTTTATTTTAACATTTATGATTTAAATTTTTATTTATTAATGTTTTTAAAAATAGAGATATAATGAAGACACAAAAAATGAAGCATTTGAACTCTTCTCTTCCTTAATATAGTATATATGTTGGTGCTATGGAAATTGTCTCATAATGTTGCATTAACATTTCAAAGTTTTAAAATTAAAAAAACAAATTCAAATTTTCGGCTTTATTCTCCATTAGGATTGATGTCTGCGCTAACGAAACGAGTAAATTTTAATCGAATAATATTACAAAGTACAAAAACTAAAAGCACTAATATTTCCAATTTAGACAGCTTGGTGAGTTCATTTTTTTTTTGTTTATTTTAATAGAAATGATGGTACAAATTTACATATTTTGTACATGTAAGTAATGCATATGACACTAAACAAAATATACAATTAGGATTATTTTTATGTTAAATTTTAAATTGTTTATAAGAAATAATTAAGCTGTGATAATCTCAGTCACAAAGAGAGGTAACTGAATTTTTACAATAGCATTAATTCAGTTTATGAGCTTTATGTGTAAAAGACTATTAATATATATGTTTTTTTTATTATAAAAAAAGTGAAATAATTTTGCTCGTTTAGGGAGGTTTCGTTCGCTCTTTTGCAAGCTAATTTCTGCTATTCCAGTGTTATTTTTTTCATTATTAATTGTGTTTGACAATAATAGTAAGAGAATGAATATGGTAATGTGTGACTATTTTGCTATTACGAATTGATAATTCATAAATATTGTGTTGCCCATGGTAAAGATAGTGGAGACAATATTTTAATATAGGGAGGTCAATATACACATATAAAGATTGTCACTATTCTCAATTCTTGTTAATCCAAACATGAATTAGCAAATTGGGTTAGCTCAAGAATAACTCTATTCTACTGACCCATAGAAATGGTGGGTTAGCAAGAATAGAGCTTGTGGGGTTAGTGATATTAATAAAATATTTGATTCCTCTCAATTAGAGTTAGTTTAAATATTAAATTAGTATTAAATAAAACATTTGATTAGTATTAAATATAATATAATATTTGATTAGATTAGTATTAAATAAAATATTATTTTAAATATTAAATGTAATATAACATTAATTAAAATAATATCAAACTAGATTAATATTAAATAAAATGTTAAATTAAAAATCAAATTATAGTTATTTAAATATTAAACATAATATAATATCAGTTTAGATTAGTATTAACTAAAATATTAGTTAAAATATAATATTAGTTTAATATTAATTTAAATATTAGTTTAGTATAAAATAACTATAATATCAAATTAGATTAAATTAAA
Source organism: Carex pumila (assembly GCA_033356055.1). Taxonomy (NCBI): domain Eukaryota; kingdom Viridiplantae; phylum Streptophyta; class Magnoliopsida; order Poales; family Cyperaceae; genus Carex; species Carex pumila. The sequence goes on from JARJHM010000857.1 coordinate 58,667, forward strand.
TATTATATTAAATATAATATAATATTAATTTAAATAGTAAATGTAATATAATATTACTTTTAATATTAGATTATAATCAAATAAAATTAGATTAAATATAAAATAGTATTAGTTTAAATATTAAATATTAAATGTCTTCTAAGTTCTCCAGTGAATTTATAGAAGGTATTATTATTCTTCCTTCATCTTCACTGTATTGGTCTTTCTTCTCCTTGCACTTGAGACTTTCGTTCGTCAGTGTTTTAGAATCTTTGAGGAAAAATTGACGACCTTTCGTTGTTATTAATTACTACTGTTATTGACTCTTAACCAACTCTTGCTTTCTAATTATGCTAATTGATTGCTAATTTGTTTTTTTTATTAACAAATTCTTACTGGTACTGCTCCGTCTAGGTTAATTGACATTATAATGTTTATATTGGATTATTGGTATGAACCTAGAAGCATCTTGGACTCTTGGTTATATTGGATTATTGGTATTATAATGTTTAGTTTAAATTTCTATTATACTGATAACTTGTAATTTGTTTATTATAAATGTTTTTCTTTGTATATCGAAATTTTATGGGTCCATTGTTTAATTTTCATTAAATAATCAATCCGAGTTTGAAGGAGAGACTAATTTAAAGGGCAAAAGATCAAGAGAGAGCGCTTAAAAATAGCAAATTATGCGATACTAAGGGTCATTTTGGTCTTTTACAATTTAGCTTTATTCTAATAAGACATTTTTTAATTGTATTGATCGAACTTTCTTAATCCTCACATCTTACCTCCTTAGTCAAGAGCCGAACACCCCTCAAAACGTTACGAAATAAATGAAGATCAAATTTAGTATATGTATAGTAATTTTATCTTTAATATTATACTTTATAGGGAGTTGGCTACAGTGTTACGCATAACATAGAGGGTCTTTGTGCAACGGCTCAATATTTAAGTTTTCAAAATCTTAACGGTCGATTCGAACCGTTCAACATGAGCTCCATATGAATATGTTTACAAACCAAATTTTACATTTTTTAGAATTTTTTTTATTTTTTTAGATAGGTAGAAAATCGCTTGATCTGAATAGTACATAATTTTCAGATCAAGTGATTTTCTACCTATCTAAAAAAATAGTAAAAAAATTCTAAAAAAAATGTAAATTTTGGTTTGCAAGTACATATACATATGGAGAATATGTTGAATAGTTCGGATCGACCGTTATAATTTTAAAAACTCAGATATTAAGTTATTGCACGGAAGTCCTCTTTGCTACATGTAACATATTAGTATTTTTCTACGTTATAGTACAAATTTAAAGGAATTTTACAATAAATAGGGGTCAATTAATTCCCTACTTGGCTAAGGTAAATCAGCATTTGGCAATGATAGATTATTTTTATTTTTATTTTTATTTCTGCTTAATGAGAATTATTTCTTTTGTAATTTTTTTTAAGAAATAAAAATTATTATTGATTTTCTTGATTTCCAATAACCATTACAATCTATACCAAATGAAACACCTTAATCGTATATTTCCTGAAATCCTCGAAGCGATTTTCATTCAAAATCAAACATAATAATAACACGTTATCATAGAATGATCTATAGTGTGAACGAAACACCTTTTAAGACTAGTTTTTCTCTTTGACCCACTGTAAAAAAAAAGGTAAAAAAGGAATAAAAAACCAATACTTTAATTATATGCGAAATAAATGGGTGTATATATATATATATAGAGAGAGAGAGAGTTAGGCTGGGGTGCTATGGATAGCATAGTGGCCCCTATGCTACGGCTCCATATTCGAGTTTTTAAAATCCAAACGGTCGATCCGAACCGTTCATCTTATTCTCCATATTAATATCTGCTTGGAGACAAAATTTTATAATTTTATGAATTTTTTTACTATTTATTAAGTATTTTACAAAATTGTTGATCCAACGGTGGCTGCACAAAACAGTAAAACCGTTGGATTAGCGATTTTCAAAGTGGCTTAATAAATAGTAAAACAATTCAGAAAAATGTAAAATTTTGTCTCCAAGCAGATATTAATATGGAGAATAAGATGAACAGTTCGGATCGACTGTTTGGATTTTGAAAACTCGAATATTGAGCCGTAGCATAGAGGTCACTATGCTATCCATAGCACCCCAGCCTAACTCTCTCTCTCTCTCTCTATATATATCATATTTGTCATAAATAGATTTGATATTTGTTTCATATAGGATGGATGTGTAACATACAAAATCAATAGCAATCTAATTCAGAATTAATGTTAAGGCTCCATTAATGTTAAAAATTATAAAAGAAAAAAAAATTGACATTGTAATTATTTTGTACGATCCCATGATGTTATTAAGTGATTTTTTTTCATAAATCATAATTAATAAAATGAATTTTACGGAACCAATATGATTGGTTTTTTCTTTTCCAAAAACCATAAGGACCATATGGTCCCTACAGTCTCTAAAATTACATTTTTTTCAAACCGTATGGACCATACGGTCTTAACTTTTTTTTTAATAACAGAAATTAAAAAAAATTGTATTAAAATATTAGAAATACTGAATATATTTCTTTGAAAATAGATGAAATGTAATATAATTTGATTTATTAGAAAGACTGCAACAAATAACCCGGATCAATATTTTTCAGATTAGATTTTTTGTGGCTGTAAGAAAAATTAATATATTTATTTATGTGTTATTGAAAAAAAATAAAAATGCTTAGATTATGAGTTATTGATCCCGGTTCAAAAGTCACTTCTAGATAATCCAAAAAAGATTGTGATCCTTCTAGGACACATTTAATTTATAAAAAGTTGTATCTGTTTTGAGAATTATTTTTGAATAACAATCATTAAATAACTTAAAGTTTTTGTTTCTTTTCAAAAATAGATACAACTTTTCATAAATTAAATGTACTAGAAGGATCACAATATTTTTTGAATTACCTAGAAGTGACTTTTGAACCGGGATCAATAACTCAGAATCTAAGCATTTTTATTTTTTTTCCAATAACACATAAATAAATATATTAATTTTTCTTACAGCTGCGAAAATTCCAATCTGAAAAATATTGATCCAGGTTATTTGTTGCAGTCTTTCTAATAAATCAAATTATATTATATTTCATCTATTTTCAAATAAATATATTCAATATTTCTAATATTTTAATACAAAAAATAATTTTTTTTAAAAAATTTCTGTTTTTTTTTAAAGAAAGAAAAAAGGTAAGACCGTATGGTCCAATACGGTCTGAAAAAAATGTAATTTTAGAGAACATAGGAACCATACGGTCCTTATGATTTAAAAAAAATAATCATATTGATTCGTAAAATTTGTTTTATTAATTATGATTTATGAAAAAAATTCTTATTAAGTTCAACAAATTAGATAGAAAGAATTATAATTACAATAAAATATTGAAAATACGGTCCTACTGTGCTTGGACGGTTGGACCTTGGAATTAAATTATGCTTTGACGTGACGTATGTAGCTACGAGCTAGTCATTGTAACTTGCAACAAAAAAATTCAAGTAGCTATGTTAGGTTCTAGAACTAAGTTTTCATAGATCATAAGAGCATTGTTTGGGAGTCTGGATAGTATAACGACTTTGACTAGTATAATATTAGTGTCATTTTAATCTATATAATACTAATTTTAAAATTTATCAAATTGAATTCAAACAGTGAATTCAAATCTTTTAAACCGATTTACTTTATTAGTTGTGCATTTACATGCAAAATTTATACCTTTTCGAATTTATTTAGTATTAAGTCAAGTAGTCAAATGTGTGACTTTTTTAAGTTAATTTTAATACATGAATTTTTCAATATTTTTACCACTTAATTTGATACTAAAATAACTCGAAAATATAAAAAAATTTGTATGTAAACGCATTATTCATAATGTAAATTGGTTTGAACGGTTTGGATTAGTCGTTCGAAGTCGATTTGATAGGTTTTAAAGTTGGTGTTATATAGGCTGAAATAACATTGATGTTATACTAGCCAAACTTTAGGATAACATTAGTGTCATTTCAATCTATATAACACAAATTTCAAAACTAATCAAATTAACTTCAAATAGTGAATCCAAACCGTTCAAACCAATTTATTTCATTAGTTGTGCGTTTACATGTAAAATTTATAACTTTTTGAATTTATTTGGTATCAAGTCAAGCGGTCAAATGTGTGAGTTTTTAAGTTAATTTTAATACATTTATTTTTCAATATTTTTACCGTTTGATTTGATGCTAAAATAATTAAAAAATATAAAAAAATACATGTAAACGCATCACTCATAAACTAAATTGATTGGACAAGTTTAGATTAGTCGTTTGAAATCTATTCAATCAATTTTGGAGTTAGATTCATATGACACTAATATCATACTAGCCGGAATCCTTAGTAATTGATAATATATAATTTTCCAGGGTTACTTAAGGAACATTTATTGGGCCTCCTGGCAAAAAGATGCCATTGCCCATTCCATGTCCACTGTTATCTTATTTCACTATCTGCCTGGTTGCACGTTATCATGAGTAAGACACTGTCATGGGCCCCACAAATAGCGTATAGATATCTTTCATTGAGGTGGTCATATATCACCCGAAACACGGTTGAATATTATATTCAGTTACAGAAATACTGGGAAATGGGATAACACGCGGAAGCAAACACAGGAATAGAAAATTGGAAAAAAGAGACGGAAAGAACAGCAGCAGAGCCCAAGACAAGCAAATCGATAAAAGAAAATTTGTTTTTTTATTCCTCCCCCTCTTCTTCTTCTTCTTCGTCCTAGTAATACCCTTCAAATTCAAAGTAGAGTTTCTTCTTCTAGCGATAATAGGTAGCGGAGATGACGTCAGCGACGGTGAAGGTGGAGAAGGCGACGAGCGACCTCTTGCTCTCGCCTGATTGGGCTCTCAACATGGATATCTGCGATTCTGTCAATTCCGATTATGGGTACAGTTTGGTTGAATTTATCTAGTGAAGTTGTTGATTTTGGTATAAAATTTGAATTGTTCAGTGATTATGGGCATAAAGTTACCGCTCTATTTAGTACTTGGAAAGAAAATAGGATCAATGAACGAAGAAAATGCTTCAGAAACTTGAGTGCTTAGTTTGGTACAATTTTTTTAGGTTTTACATGCTAATCAAATTGAATTTTCTATCTTAAAATTAAGTTGTATTTTGTTGGGTTTTGGTGAACTTCTTGAACTTGTGTATTTTATTGGGTTTTCTATCATAAAGTTAAGTTGTTTGTCAGATTAGATGTATTTGTATTTTTTTTTTATTATCTGTTATATGAACTTTGTTTGCATGAGTGGGTTTTGAGTTAAAACATGTAGTGCTGAAACTTTGTGATTAATCAGGCAAGCCAAAGATGTGATCAAAGCAATAAAGAAACGACTTCACCACAAGAGTTCGACGGTTCAGTTTCTTACTTTGACGGTACGTACTTGAATTCAAATGATCACTAATTTGACCTGAGTCTGCAATAATTATGCTGTTAATCCTATTAAACACAACATTTATCTGATTAATAGCTGTTAGAGACATTAATGAAGAACTGTGGAGATTATGTGCACCAACAAGTGCAGGAGCGTGAAATTCTCACTGAAATGGTCAAAATCATCAAGAAAAAGTCTGATATTCCAGTCAGAGATAAAATCCTGTTGCTTATAGACTCATGGCAAGAGGCCTTTGGTGGACCCACCGGGAAGTATCCTCAGTACTATTGGGCCTATTCTGAATTAAAGGTACTTATGTAAACCATTTTCCCTTCTAATTTAATTAGTTAGACATTTTGTTGTACACCCACGAGAAGTACATCTGAACTTAATTACTTAAAAAAATTTGCTGTACAGCCCAAAAGTATCAGTTGAGAATTATATCTTGCATCCACTCGTGAAACGTAGAAATAGCTGGCTAAAAGCCCCAAAAAGTATCAGTATCTTACCTCTTACCAGCTGTTTTTCTATCATCTCTTTAAAATGTGGCCAAACTACCCCTAGTCATCCTTCATGAGCAGAGAAAAATGAAATGGGGAGGGGGTACTTTTGGTATGCTAAGTTGAACTAAATAGGTTGGGAGTGTTAATGATGTTATATAGATATTTAATCAGGATGTTATAATTCATTTTTGCACAGGCATGCATAATGTTCTTAGGACACACGAGAAGAATTACCTTATTAATTTTGCTTATGTTTATCCAATTATAAGGTCAACTAATAGCTAGCATCCTAATAAATGCAATATTAAATTTATAGGCTTATGGTGTGATATTCCCAGAGAGAACACATGATGATGCTCCAATAATAACTCCTCCTGCTACACATCCTACTGCAAATGATCCTCCTGTGACTCAACAGTTGCCTTCACAATTTCCAGTACCAAGCCCTCCTCAAACTCTGTATGCTGTACCTTCTAGTCAACAACCAGGTTATGGGTCCTTCCAGATGGGTTATGGATCACCTCGTACTGGTTATGGGATGCCACCATCGGGTGATGGGACCCGGTTAAGAGGTTATGGACCACATCCATTTTATGGCATGCCGGTTAATGCTCCCAACCCGTCCTATGGAATGCCTGTCAATGCTTCTTTAAGACTTGATGAGGCAATGGCTTCAGAGATGGCCAATTTAAGGTATATTTCTCTTTGATACAATCTATTGAACTTTGTTTTTCCATTCTTTGATTTGAATTCACATTGCTATACTGTCATGTGTCCAGCCTATCAGATTTGGATAGTGTGCGTAGTGTAATGGAGCTGCTAAATGAGATGCTTAGAGCTGTTAATCCTACTGATCGGGAGGTATAAATGCATATTCCAGAATAAGTAGTTCTGCAGTCTACACTAAATGCTAAGGGTGTATGAACTACATATATAATTCTCTTTTTGCTACATTTAGGCTGTGAAAGATGAGGTGATATCAGATCTTGTTAGCCAATGTCGCATGAATGAAAAGAAGCTCATGGCCTTCATAAATTCTACAAGGTACATGTTGCCATGGCTTTTATCTTTCATCCTTGTACCTCCCTTTCTTAAATTTAGACTTTAATTTTTTTCTTCTGTTTTCATTTCAGTGATGAGAAGCTATTGGAAGAGAGTCTCCAGTTGAATGACAAGTTGCAAAGCTTGCTAGCAAAGCATGATGCCATAGCCTCAGGCTCTGCTCTGCCTTTGCCAACTGAAAAGGAGGACCCACTGCCAGCTCCTGTCCCGACAGCACCTGTAGCTGTTGCGTCTACTTCTCAAGTGACAAATCTTGTGGCCAGTGAAGAGGAGGAACAGGAGGATGATGAGTTTGCTCAGCTTGCTCGCAGGTACGCTACCATATCAGCGTACCTTATGTCATATAGTCAGGACCAGCACCCTTAGGTTACTTTGATGAGGTTTTGTTGGTAGGGTGCAGATGAGATCTGCATTTATATTTTGTGATGTTTATTCATGCTTAAGGCTGAAATCAAGGGTTAGTTTGAAAAAAAAAGAAAAGAAAAGAATACCATGTTTTGTGGTGTTTCAACCTTCAATACGTACCTTTTAGGTTGGTACTTGCCTATACATCCTGGTTTCAAGTACCACAGCTGAAGGATGTTTTTGTTGAATACTATGTTACATATAGTATCAGTTTCTGTTTTACTATCTCTTAAGGCAATTAAATTCCTTGTTCTTTTTTTGTAACAGGAAGTCAAAAATGAAGTCAGTAAGCACAGAATCATCCATTATTTCTCAACCATCCCCAAGTACTGTCCCTGAACCATCCACCTCTGTTCATAGCAATTCTTTCTCTCTCCCTGACCCACCGGCCCCTGTGAAAACTACCAGCAAAGAGGATGATATCATAAACCTTCTTAGCCTTTCCATTGCTCCTCAATCCTCCTCCCCTCTCACCCCTACAACCTCTACCCTGAGCCCTCTTTCCACTTCAAATCAAAACCCCTCTCCTATAACTTCCCCGGGAAATAGTTATGCTGTGTCCTGGGCCCCACCTCAGCCCCAAGAGGCCTTGAATAAAACCTCTGCTCCAATTATGCCCCCCTGGGCTCCCCCTCAGGCACAGCCTCAGCTTCATACTGAAGAGAGTGCTGTGATGACCTACCCACCTCCACCATGGGAAATTGATACTCCATCTGATGAGGGCTCCACCATTCCTGCACCAGCGGCTGCAGTACCGTACTCGGTTAACTCACCGTCACATGGTATGAGACCGATGCAACAGTTGGGTTCAGTTGAACTGAGACCAAATGTACCTGCAGGGGCCCAACCAAGACCATCTTATGTCTCTTCAAATACTTTCTTTGGGGACCTCGTGGATTTTCGAAATGCTGATGGGACTGTGAGAACAACTGGTGGTGTTTCTGCTTCAACTGGTTCGCCAAGTTATTCTATGAATAGTGGAAGGAAATAAATTTGAAGTCTCTTTTTAAGGTTTTGTTTTGTTCTTTCAGTTGTTTTTGTTTTTTCTGTGTAAATTTTATAATTTCTTTTGATTGTTGGTCTTGATTGAATTGATGGTTGGTATACCTGACCATTCAAAGACAACATGTCATGTGTAAATAATGATCAGGAGCATGGTTATGAATAAAATATTAAGGTTCTTCCTTTTTATGTGAGCCAATTTTTTTTTTCTTATATTCGTTGTCAACATAAAAACATAATCTTATATGCATGCTTGAGGAATTACTACCCATTGTAAAACAAATATAAACTTTTATTGCCTTAGTTCTGTGCCCTTTCTTTTAATTTCCAAGAATTTGGTATTGGAGACATCAATTTGCACTTTGAGCATTGTTTTGATAAATTAATAATACCATTAGTAGACATTAGACAACCATAAACGGTACATTGAACTACTATCCACACTCTAACTAGCAGATATCTCACTTACAGCTACTTTCTCAGTGTCAACATAATTCTGGTATTTGTAGAATTTTGCGCATATGATGTAAATACCAAAGTTGATCAGGGCAAGAATAGCAATCAACCAGTATACATTCTCCAACCGTGATCTGTTTAAATCATCTGGAAGCCATGTTGTCACATGCCGAACGATGCTGAGGAAAGCTGTGCTGAGGTAAAACCCAAATGCAATGATCACCGCCTCCATCCCAGTGGAGGTGTTCTTTAGTGCCTTGGGAAATTCTTGATAGTATAAAGCCACCTGACCAGGGAAGTGTAATGCCTCTGCGGCCCCTTGCAATGCCAGTGGCAGTACAAGCCAGAGTACTGACATGGGTACTATCCAGCCAGGATGGACCTCAGCTTGATGCCTACTGATAACTGCGGCCCGCCTCCTCTCGACCAAGGCTGACACAATCATGCTAACCACATTGATGAGATGTCCAATGCCGATGCGCTGTAGCGGGGTTGGAGTGTGGTGAGTGAGCTTGTACCAAATTGGGAACAAAATGCGGTCAAGGAAGGTGAGGAATATGACAAAGGCAAGAAATGATGGGACGGTCATTGAGCCGGCTGGGATGGAAAAACTGCGCCCGATGGAGCGGTCCATTGTCAGTGCCTGTAGAACCGAAAGGTTTAGCTGACAGCCGATAGATACGCTGAGATAGATGGCAGAGGCCCATACTGGTAAGACACGAACAACAGACTTGAAGTCCTCGACTTCTCGCACGGTGCACAGTTTCCATGGTTTGGCGATTGAGCCGTCTTGGTTGGTGTCACCTTCAGAAATCAGCGCAGCACGGTTGAATAAGCTGATGATTAAACAAAATAGCTAGTTAAAATAAGTTTATGTTCCTTCTTTCCATTTGTAATATATAGTGCACCCAAATTGAATTAGAGTTCCTCAAGGTCTGATAGACTGGTAAAGATATTGACAAAGCATACTTTGCTTCATGCAGCGCATGGAGAATAGAGTTGAAACAATGCTGCATGAAGTAAAAGCTACTCTGTCAATATCTTTACCCCTGCTAAACCGCTACAATTGATATCAGGAAAATGATATTTTAACAAAAAGGAAGTATATCAGAAAGAGGGATACGATATCAGGAAAAACGAAAGAATACCAGGCAACAACAAGCTATTTACGAAATTGTAAATTTTGGGCTGAATTTCCAGCCATCATTTCTATTTTAAAGTTATCAGCAAAATTTTACAATTGTCAACGTTTATAAACTGACATTTACGAAAAAAAAAAAATCAAAGAAGAGAAAAATTCTAAATTAAAACTGAGATTTTCTAACTTTTCTAAATCATCGAAGTTTTTATTTAGTATAAGCTGGGATTTTCTAACTTTTCTAACTTTTCTAAGTCAAAGAAAGTGACGAATTTTTTTATTTTAGAAATTCAAAATTTCCATCTAAATATTTTAGAAAAATATTAAATAAAATTCGAAATTTGGGAAGACTAGAATATAAAATAATGTCCTAAACTTGGAAATAAATCTGCTGTGATTCCAATGGAATAACAGGGTCCTGAGTCTGCAATAATTTTGATCACTAATTTAGGGAAACTATTTACGGGGGTGGGGGTTGGGGGTCGGAGCTGTTGTTCTGTTTATATATGCTATTAATTATGGTGTTTGACTAATTTATTAGTATTATAGTATAATTCAGACCCTTCTAATCCGTGTTTATGGATCGTTTTCAATCATAATGGCGTACTATTTCTACTATTTTGTAATTTCAACATCATCAAACGAGGTCCACGATATATATATATATATATATATAGAGTAAGGCTGGGGGGCTATGGATAGCATAGAGGCCTCTATGCTATGGCTCAATATTTAAGTTTTCAAAATTCAAATGGTTAATCCGAACCGTTCATTTTTTTCTCCATATTAATATCTGCTTAGAGACCAAATTTTACATTTTTCTGAATTTTTTTACTATTTATTAAGTATTTTACAAAATTGTTGATCCAACGGTGGCTGCACAAAACAGTAAAACCGTTGGATTAGTGATTTTCAAAGTGGCTTAATAAATAGTAAAAAAATTCATAAAATTATAAAATTTGGTCTCCAAGCAGATATTAATATGGAGAATAAGATGAACGGTTCGGATCGACCGTTTGGATTTTAAAAACTCGAATATGGAGCCGTAGCATAGAGGCCACTATGCTATCCATAGCACCCCAGCCTAACTCTATATATATATATATATATACACGAGTAAGTGATAATTAAGTTTTTCATTTTTCAGTTACACTTGATAACTTTTCGTTAGAGTTAAAATTTAAAACCCAACGTTATTAATTAGTATGATATATATAGTTAATTTATCCACATTTTATAGAATCAATAACATTTAATGCAAGTTTTATCAAATATCAAGTAACTTCAAATTTTAAGTTGATCAACTAGAAAATTGGGACCGTTCAAATTTTTTACTTTAAGAATCTCAAAGCAAGAATTAATATTGTCTCTCTCGTGCATTTTGAATACACACCAACTTAAAGAGACCGAATCGTTTGTCTCCAGGAGGTAGGAAATTCCTACTTCCAGAGTCACTGCTGTGGGCCCTCATTTAAAAATAGTAACAGTATTTAAACCCTTTAACAGTTATCAGTCTCACCTCGCAGTGACTTTGAGGGCAGAAGATCTGGTTCCCAACTTAAATGGATTCGTATCCTCCCAGTTGGTACTTGACTCAAGACAATTGAAATAGACGACTCATATTTACTCTCAGTCAGTGCCTAGCTATTCGGAATAACACGGAAGGCAGTATTATTGGGCTTTGAGATTCGTGTCAAGTTAAAAAGAACGGTCCAGATCTAGTAATTGTAAAATATTCCCCTATCAAGTATTGGAGAGGATGTGAATTAAATTTAAAGGTAACTCCCTCTCTTACTTCCCTTCCCTTCCCTTCCCTTCCCTTCCCCTTCTCTTCGATTTGAATTTTGTAAAGCACAGTCTAATGGACCTGACTTTGATTAAGATAAGAGGCACAATTATCGTCTAGTATTAAATATGCTGTCTCAACTCTCAACATTTGTGGTTGAACTTCTCATTAAAGAAACAGATGGAAATACCGTCAAAATTGATAGGAATATTAATTTAATATTGCAATCAATTTCTGGGCCATAACAAATGAATAATTAGTTTACGTCTGTTTCATATGTTGAAAAATATTAATGTTCAAAACAAAAAATAAAATTGCTAATGTAAACTTCATTATTTAAATGCAGCTTCTATCAAATTTGATTCAATTAATTATTTTTTTCTAGTCACGCATCAAGAATTATTAAAAAAAAATATATATTAATTTTTTAAATGATTTAATGAAAGACAATAAAATAACTTTTAAAGTAATTCTAATTTAATACATGTCATGATGAACAATTCATATAATTAAAATTTTTTATTTTGAATATTATCTTTGAAAGCATTAAATAAATATATCATAATAATTAGATCGATATCGATTGGTACATATGTAGTTATGCACTGATATGGGTATAAAGTTGATGGGGCTTCTGTATTAGATATTTGTATGTTTTCATATGTTACATAAATTCCATAGCTTTCTTCGTAGAACTTTGATGTTGAGGAGAGGAATATGATATATATTTGGGAATAAATTTAATTGGTTAAATCAAAGAAGAGTGGAAGCAATGTAGAATTTTAGCAGAATTGAATGAATATTTATATGTTTCCGTTGATCATTATTTAAATAGATTACCATGAATAATAGCGCATAATTTGAGTCCTTCATAATTAACAGTATCGTTTTGCATTGAACTTAAGGAGAAACACCGGTAAGTATAAAAGATTACGGTTTGATATAATAAATTAATGATAACACATACCTGAAGCTCTGGCTTGGAGATGCCATGTCATCATTTCCATGAAAATAACTAGGGGTTGCTTGTGACAACTTTACCTTCAATTTCCTTACAGTTGCCACGGCCACACGAAACAGACCGGTGAACGGGCTTCCTTCGGGTGCCGGCCTGCGGTAATATTTTGTTCCAAGCAGTAAAACAACCAAACTTACTGCACTAGTGCCCAGGCAGAGACCGAAGCCCAAGACCCAGCTAATGCTATCTTGAATATAAACGATGGCGGTGGCACCGACAATGGCGGCAATGTACATAAAGATGAAGAACCAGTTGAAATATACCGCCTGGTCCTCTACCCGTTCGAACTGGCTCGCACCCATTGTGGCTTGGTTGAACCGGGTTCCTCCTGTTGCAATGGCTAACAGAGCTACAGCACTGTACAACACAGTGAGTTGGCCTTTTGATGCCGCCTGACAGGTGTCTGTGCCGGGAACATCGCATGGTGTTGGTCGGAGGGATTTGAGTGCTGCGGTCATGGTGAAGAGCACAAGTGACTGTTGAATCAAATAAATTTAGCTGATTAATGTAATGAAATTAAAATAGAATATTAATTAATTACATTTTTTTCACTTATGTTTATATATATTTTTATCGCTATCTAATATGTAATCCCATGGCTCCACCATTTCGTTCAAAAGATATATTAAAATATCAAAACACTGACAAAAAATGATCAGAATTAAAATAACATATCATTCAAAACTTTTTTGAATCATAAAGAGATTACTTTTTATTATCATATGACAGAATGTCATTGTCTAGGATGATGTTAAAGGCTAACAACTCTGAGGAGCCGCTCGTGGGATGCCTCTTAAAAGAAATCAGAAATTGAACTTTGGTCAATAATTGGTACTCAACAGCTCATGACACTTCACACAAACTTTCTGAATCATCGTATTATCTTAATAAGAATTAGAGGCATGCATGCTAATAATCACTAAGGACTCGATCGGTTCGTTATTTAGACTCGTCTACCAATCGAGATACATGATGATTTTGTTGTGTATCATACCCAAATACTAAAAAAATTTCATAATCAAGACAACTATATATCATATAATTAAGAATTTTGAAGTTTTATAGGACATGACAAAGCATGGTTGCCGATTGCGGAAGAGAAAACCTTTTTCTAATTAACAGTTTATTATTGATAATCATATACCTACGTCTGTTTTTGTCCTGAACAATTAGTAAAGCGAGTTCAAGTTCTTTTTGTCAAATAAAGCTGACCTACATTTGACTGTTAAAGAAACAACTTTTTTCTTAATTGGATGTAACACTTTAAGAAAGCAACTACTCATCCCCACCATGATCCAAATAATTGGGTGCGACTTAACACCGGCCGCATGTGATTCAATAGGATAATTTAACTTTTCTTGTTTATGTGCTTTAAAAGGATTATATTCTTTTCTAGTTCTACCTAAGCAGTGCGTTTTTGACTAATGTTTCACCCACCATATTCTAAAACAATGTATTTCTTTCATTTTAATAAATGTAGAATAATTAGAAATGGAAATTTTTTTTTTTTCTAATTTCTTCTCAGTATTGATTATTTATAACACTTCTTCACATGTATTAAGAAATTGCAGCTAAGAAAAATATACAAATATTTGCATTAAATTGTGAACTAAAGCACACACATACCAATAATTGGATTGCTGAAGAGGCAGCAATGACAGAATAACACCCGCAGAAAGCGTCAGCAACAATGGCTCCGGCAACAGGAGCCAAACTCAAAGACCCACTTATGATGTTTACTATTTGTGCTGCATCGATGCTCCTGACATTGTATTCTTGTATCAAGTATACCAGGAAGTTGCTCATCGCTCCGCTCATTGCCAATCCTACTCCCAGAATACTTCCTTCAAAAGAAAAACAATAATTTGTACAGTAATATTGAACATTAATTAGTTTCCAGAGCATACCGTGATAAAACATAAAAAAACCAGGAAATATCTTATACTGGTATTGGTACAGTACCAATTGGTTGTAATGAAGCCATATGTGCGACGACGATCAATAACCTTTTAATTAGTATACAAGGGGAAAAAAAGGGGAAGTGAGGGAGAACACCTGAGAGGAAAGGGAAAGTGATCCAGCCACCTTGCTTGTGAGATTTCTTCTCTGCTTTCTCTTCATCAAATTTTGATTTTTCTGATGCCATTTTTGTTGCCATGAGAGAGCTTCCTGTAAGTTAGGAGTTTGAACTTTTGAAGCACTTGTGCCTGCAGGAGAACACACACACACACATATATATATATATTCGCTTATTCTGGTTGGTGGCATTTATAGGCGCATGGGTTAGAAAGTATGTGTTTTTTTTGTTGGAGGTTGAGGATTTGGTGTCCGCCAACAAATATGTTAAAATAAGAAATGTTATTTACAACACTCTAGCTAATTAATAATATACTTTGGTTTAGACTGTATGTTTAATTTATTAGTTTGGTTTAGAATGTTAATAATGTAGGATATGCTTGGTTACAATTTAAATTTAGTAAGATTTAATAAATTGCTATTCTATATCTTATTCCTGTTTTGCATCTGGTATTCTGGTTTGACAACTTAAGTTAGGGCTTAAATTAATCCGACTAAAGAAGTATAAGTCAGGACTTAAATTGATCCGACTAAAGGAGTAAGATGTTTGGAAAATGAATATTTGTCTGATAGTGGACCATACATACATACAGAGTAAGTTAATTCATTTAAATAGGTGATTTAATTTGCTTTATCCTACCTCCATTGTTATTCCTCATTTGAAAGCTCAAATATAGTGTAAAAAATTTACTTCACTTCTTACTCCATAATAAAAATATAATCAAAATTAATGTAGTTCGGATAGCAGAGTCCGATTTGTCTCCACCTCTAGCATTTACCACTTGATTGATTACCCTGCTATGTTATAATCACAACTTTAATTGTGATAGAACATCCCTATCTTTGAACTAATGTTGAAGGTTGAATAGCATTTTCGAAATCATGCAACGAATTATTAAAATGTTTCTCGATAATCGACCCTTTTTAATACAGTTTTAATGTGTTTTGGAGTTGGCTGAAATATGAATATATATATATTTTTTTGAAATGAATGTATAGACAGGAAATTCCTGTCAACAAAGTTCATCCATTCATGATATAAATGATGGGAATTAAATTGTAGAGAGAGTATTTGAATTTTGAGAAGACAAAATCAATATTTTAATTCTGACCGGTCAAAAACATGAATGAATAGATGGACTGTGTTCGTAAAAATCCCTTTCCCACGGTTTTTTTTTTCTTGTCAAAGATTAGTTGAAATTTATTGACAATGGACAAACTTGACAATTATGATAATGTATTTGAAATCAATTCAATAAAATTTTCAAAACCAAAAACAGTTTATAGATATTTGTTGCAAATGTAAGTTCAGTTTCTCTTTATTTTTTGTTTTCTGATTTGTATTTAAATTAGTTTCTATCTTTTCTTTTCTTGTTTCTTTTGCTTCTTTCTCATTCCTTCATTTTTTTTCCTTTTCCTATTTTTATTTATATATTTTTTATTTTTTATTGACTAAGGATATGAAAAAAAATTATCATCAATATTGAAAATTTTGAATGAAATTTGTAGGTTTTTTTGTTCATTTCTGATTAAAATCCTAGCTAGACAACTGCTTAGCACCTTTTTAGCAGGCCAAAAATGCCCAATGGGCTCTAGTCCTTGTAATCTTACCTTGATTTTGCAAGAGAAGAAATTACATTAATCTTCCAGTGGGCATCTATTCCATTGATTTGTTTCTTACAAAATTGTGGTGCATGTCTATATCCGAGGTTGTGGAAATCACTGTTGAGTCATGTCAGATTCAAATATTGTCCAATTTATGATTTCTTTGGGATACTATAAATCATTTTTAGTTCCTATCAGATTTGGTTGCAAATTGTATCAGATTTGATTTGGTTGCAAATTGATTTACAGAGGACTTGACCTTGTTCAGCTTGATTAGGACACATACATTAATCTAATTTAAATGTACGCAGCAATTAATGAGGAGAGGAATATTTTTTCTTGAAAAGAAATCTAATAAAAGAGGAAATCTTTAAAATTTTTTTTAAAAAAAGTAATGCGATGGGATCATCACCCACTGGAGGAGAGATTTTATTATTGAGTTGACATCCACAGTGAATTTGAAACCTTAGCAAAGGATTTGAAAATTTACAAAAATGAATAGTCATTTTCAAGTATTGAAAATAATTAAGATCGACATCAACTTAAGATATATACTTAATTATATTTAGCAGCCCAATACTTGAAAATGACTATTAATTTTGTAAATAAAATTCTCTGTAAATTCAAATTCATAAATTTAATTTTGTAAATAAAATTTATTTGAATTATTTTTTTTTTTGAAAAATAGGCTAAAAAGCTCTTCCATTATATAAAATGTCTTACACAAAAAAGCAACAAGGTACTACAGCCATGAGTCAGAACATCAAAAGAAGAGAGTGTTGTTCGTACAATAATCTTTTACGTCTATTTGACTAATTTGCAAAAACATACAATTATTGAATTTTACGATTTCTTCTATTTTGAGATGATGTAAGAACTACAGTATAATATGCTTGGACTGAAGAAATCACGAAGACTTTTATCAAGAATGTAAATTGTAAAATCTAAACTTGGTAAAGTGTTTTTGATGTCGTTTAAACAGGATAAAAACGTTGGTAATGTTTGTAAAACGTTATAACAATTATACCTTAAGAAAACGCTGTGAAACAACTTGATCAAAGGCAAAGAAATAAAAAAAAATATGCTGTAACGTTTTAAAAAGTTACAACGTTTTCTGTAACGTTTTATAAATTGTGCTGTAACGTTTTAAAAAGTTATAACGTTTTCTGTAACGTTTTAATTAAATTCAGCCTTCAAACAATTCCTGTTTTTGATTAAGATTTTACAGAACAAAACGTTATGTAACGTTTTACAACCGTTGTAACGTTTTGGATCGATTAGCTGAGCTGTTAGAAAATTAAAAACTAAAATCGCATTATAAGATAAAACGTTGTAACGTTTTTAGAAAACGTTGTAACGTTTTTAGAAAACGTTGTAACGTTTTTAGAAAACGTTGTAACGTTTTAGCTCAATTTGCTCTTTCTGGAGCTGTCTCTATAAATAGAGCAGTGGGGTCTCTTCCCCACTTAACCTAGCCGTCCCTAAACTTTAAAATAGACGATTTTCTGAGAGCTTGGTTCCACCATTGTTGATTGAGCTTAAAACTTCAATATCTCTCAATCAATCTCAAATCCACTTCACTAATCTCTAATTAGATTAGGTTAGAGTGATCTATTGAGTGTTTCTCTTGTTCTTGAGTAGCTTGTGTGACTTTCCTTGTTTGTAAGGGCTCGCCGGCTCAAACCTTGAGTTGCTCGTGTGACTTCTCTTGGTTGTAAGGGCTTGCCGGCGCTCATCTCTCGTCGTTGGCCGTGACTTCCCATTTTGTAAGGGCTCACGGTTCACAATTGTAATCCTTTCATATTGGGTAATAGAAAGACGCACCTAGAAAGAGGTTGCGATGCCCCGGAGACGTAGGCCATTGTTTTGCCGAACTCCGTTATCATCCCACGTGTCAATTTCTCTAAACTCATCTATTTACTTTCAATTGCAATTTATTTTCATTTTTTGAGCTAATTAGAGGTGCCCCTAAGTTCAACAGAGAGCAGTACTAACAATTTGTACCAGAGATAATAAACTTGGCAGGAAAGCACACTCCATGCTTATTACAGACAAACAAAAGCAAGCAGTAAGTAGGAAAAAAAAACAAAAAACAAAAACAATGGAACCAAGCATCCATAGTGCTAATTGGCAAGCAACAATGGTACCAATGGATCCCTGGTACCACCGGCCATCTCAAGAGCAGCAACATGCAAAGGAGACATGGTCTGTAGAGGCACCATGTCCATGTCAACAGGAGTCCAGAAGTGAGTGTACTGCAATGCTTTCCCTCTCTTAGCTCCTGACCAATAGTTCAAAAAAGAACAAGTTAGTAAGACCATTTGTCGAATTGTAGGGATGTGTTTATTATCAAAACATATCGAGTTTCGAGTTTGCCAAATGCTCCAAAAAACAGCACTAATCACCATGAGAATTGATTGTCTCTGACAAGGGGGCATATTCAAAACAAATAGTTGTATATCCTCTAGTGATTGCCAATCAATATAATAACTTTGAAAATTACCCATCCAAAACCATATTTGAGAAACATAAGGACATTTAAGAAAAAGGTGTACGGATGTTTCCTCGGCACCACTGCCTAAACAAAAGTGGCAGTGAGTATCCCCCTGCCATTGTTTTTTTTGAATACCTCTTTAGTAAGAATCTTGTTATGAAAAGTCAACCACATGAATACTTGTATTTTATGGGGAAGTGGGGCATGCCACCATAACATTGGAACTTGCACTAAAACCCCTCGAAAAGAGAGGAAACAGTAAAGGGAGTGAGTAGAAAATTTGTGGGATGAGTCCCATTTCCACAATGGTATATCAGGGTTGTCATTAAGCATAGTTGATTGAATAATAGTCAATATTTCATGCCATTCGGATAATAGAATGCCAAATAGAGTTCGTCGAAACCTGATCATCGATCCATTGGTAACAAATACTTCCTGAATTGAAATAAGCGGGTTAGTACATAAATCAAACACATATGGGTATGTAACAGCAAGCGGACATTTAGAATACCATGTATCCAACCAAAATTTAATGGAATTACCATGTCCCAGTTGATAAGTACAACTGAGTTGACCAATATGTTGTAATTTTAAAATTTCTCTCCAAAATGGAGACAAATGAGAGTATGGAGTGTTTGTTGTGTATTTTAATTGAATAACTTGTTTCCACAGACTTGAGTATTGAGGGTTGTTCCATTTCCACCACCATTTTAAAAGCAAAGCTTTATTCATGAGTTGCAAATCCTTAATCCCCATCCCCCCATATTCTTTAGGATAACAAACGGCCTGCCAGTTGATCAAGGAATATTTTTTTCGAGGTCCCGCATGCCCTTGCCACATAAATCGACATCGCACCCTATCTATTTGCCTTTGTACCTTAACAGGCATTTTATAAAGTGATAACATGTATAAAGGAACCACAGTCAAAACTAAATTAATTAAAGTAATGTGTCCACCAATAGAAAGCAAAGTCCCAGGCCATCCTTGTAACTTTTTAGTAATTTTATCGACAATATAACCCCAATCTGAAAGAGGGAGCTTTTTATTACTTAATGGAACCCCTAAATACTTCAAAGGGAGCTTACCAAGAATACAACCAAAGATGGAAGCAAGTACTGACCCGTCAATGTCGGACATTTGAATAGGAATGAGTTCAGTTTTGTGAAAGTTAATTTTAATACCAGATAATGCTTCAAAGCTAAACATAGTCCAAAGGGCATATTCAACATTAGTAGGGGAGGGATCTAAAAAAAGAATAGTATCGTCGGCGTAATGGCAATTAGTAATTTTAGTACCATTCACCAATTGCGGGCCAAGACCTTGAATTAAACCTACAATTCGGCCTTTATTAAACATTCTACAAAGCACATCGCCCACTAACAAGAATAGGAAGGGGGATAAAGGGTCCCCCTGTTGTATACCCCTCTTACAAAAGAAGTAAGGAGACATTCGGCCGTTCACATTACATGTACTACTACTATGAAGCAAAGTATAAATCCAAGAAATCCATTGATCACTAAATCCTCTAGTTTGTAATACATCTAGAAGAAATTGCCAGTTAACCTTGTCGTCAGCTTTTTCTAAATCTATTTTTATCATTGCACCTCTAATTTTATTACGACAACAATAGTGTAAGATCTCATGTCCTAGTACTACATTATCTAAAATATACCTTCCCTTAACCAAGGCAGCTTGTGTTTGATCTATAAGGTGATCCATAAGCACTTCAAGTTGTAAAGTCAGCAGTTTAGAAATAATTTTCATACTACAGTTCACCAAACTAATGGGCCTATATTGTTTAATTGTCTTAACCTCCTTCTCTTTAGGAATAAGACACACTATCGCTTTATTAAGGTGAGCTAATGATAATCTATTTTCATAAAAGGCAGTAACTAGGGTATGTAAGTCATCTTTAAGAATATCCCAAAAGTGTTGATAAAAACAAAAAGGAATCCCATTTGGTCCAGGGGCCCCTGACTGGTAAGAAGAAAAAACAGCATTTTTAATTTCTTCCTCACAAAATGGGGAGAGGAGTAGTGAGTTATCTAGAGCTGAAAGTTGTTCTTCTTCTGTCCAGAAATCAGAATTCAAAGTAGCTCCTTGAATTCCACTAACACCAAAAATGGATTTATAATACTCAACAATATGTGTTTCAATGATAGGGATCTGATCAGTCATTTGCCATTGAATTTTCATGTGTAAAATAGATTGTTTTTTGAACCTATTTGTTGCGCATTTATGAAAGTACGTGGTATTTAAATCCCCCTCATCCAACCACTTTTGTTTAGATCTCTCTTTCCAATAGATTTCTTCCTCCTCGTAGATGAGATTGAGAGTGAGTTGGCATTTCTCATCTGTGAGAACCCTTACTTCTTGTATTATTTCTAGCTTCTTTAATTGTTCTAGGGCATGTTTTTTAGTTCTCTTTTTTTGCCCCTCATAATTTTTGGACTAGCCTTCCATTTTTTGAGTAAGAAATTTTATTTTTCTATGCCAACTCACTCCAATCTCACCTTGTAAAGGAAATTCGCTACACCACTTAGCGACTAATCTATTGAATTCAGGATTGGACAGCCACAGGGGATCAAAACGAAAAAGTTTTTTTGGAGCAACAATCTTATGTTTGGTATTCAAAAGCAGAGGACAACAATCAGATCCAAATTGTGACAAATCTTGAACAAAATAGTACTCATATTCCATATCCCAATCTAAGGACCCAAAAATTATTTGAATTATTATTAAGGTTGTCAAAATAATATTTATCAAGTGTTAATTAATATTTTAAATATATTAACTCATGTATATGTAGGTTCATAAAGCGTATTACATACATTACTAAGAGTATTTACATCCTAGTAACTCAACTGAGTTTCTAAATAGCTATTAATCGCTTTTTTTAGAAATTAACCTCTTTAAAGTTTTTAAGTTTCGTATTCTTGAAATTAAATTTAGAGTTTCTATTAAGCCGTGTCAGCAACAAATTAAAAAAAAAGAGAACTAATTTGAGCCAATCATTTAGTCAGCATGGAGATTATAAACAGTTTCTTAATAAGAAAATTTACTGTATAGTTTCTAAATAAGAAACTATTTCACATCTCTGAAATTGAATTAGAAAAAACATGATTAGAAACTCTAATAGTTTTACGGATGTAGGTGCTCTAAGTTTCAACAAAATAATAGATTCGAAATTTTTATTGATACCAAAATAAACATGATTAAGTCTAGTTCTCTATATATATCAGGGAATGAATATCTAGGTTCTCTACTTTACCCAACCGGCAAGCCCCTTCAAAATCGTACATGATTTGTTCCGATTTTTTATTGATATCAATTTAAAAAAAAAAAAAAAACAAAGAGGGACTGTATTTTTAAAACTATCTAAACCGGAATTTTTTTTTTCGATTTTAGCATCAATTACTGGAAATTTTTTTCCGGCAATTCATGTCTAAAACCGGAATTTTTTTTTCCGGTATCTAATTTCGGAATTTTTTCCGATTTTTAAAGAAATACAAGAAATTTTTTTTTCCGGAAATGAGATTTTCCGATTTTTTTTTCATTTTTTTATAAACTCATTTACATATATACATATATTATATTATATATACATATATTACAAAAAATGAGTTAATAAAAAAAAACAAATGACATTTATAAACAAAATACCGATTGTTGTATGTCTACTATTGAACGAAAACTTAAACTGAATTTTTGAGGCACTAAATTTTTTAACAAAATGTCCTTGTGGGGTCTCCATTTCTCTCTTCTTCTCCCTCTCCCCCCCTCCTTCCTATTTATTCTCATAAAATTTTAGCACTTTCTCTCTTATTGAACTTTAATGAGTGCATAATAGATAACAAATATTATATAAACATGCAACAAATTTTTAATTAAATAATTAATATATATTATCAAATATATGTTTTTTAATTAGACAACAACCAATGCTAATCAAGATAAAAATATATAAATTGTAAATCATAAATTACTATACCAACAAAATAAAAGATTACAAAACATAAAACATGATTATAAATTTAACGGTTTCTATAACCTTCTATGCCCAATATTGTATGAGATTTCAAAATTCCTGCAATAAAAACAAATACAAAAGTAACAAAATAAAGTGAACAATTTTAAATTAAAAAAAAGTTAACCAAGTAGCAGTTAATAAACTTTAAACCCGAACAATCTCATATTAGAAAGATAGTGTTGAACATATTTTAGTTTTCAACAGAAGATAATATCTCAAGTTGTGACACCTACATATCATATAATTTTGGTTAGAAAAAATAATAAATATTTGATACACATACAATGGCAAAATATATGTTACCTCTAGTTTTGCGAAGCTGCAGATATCTTTTTTTAAAATGGCCAAGCTCGCTACAATGCAAGCATTTACACTTTGCATCAGTGTTTTCTCTCACATCCATTGAATTTTGTATGTGAGTTGACTTACGACGACCTTTTTTATTCCTAAGTGCAGGAGGGAGCACAGTTGGTCTTTCGGTGCTCGGCCAAAATCTCTTGTCTGGTACATGATGAAACTGAACCGAGTATGCATTTCATCATGATGAAATAGAAACTGATACTATATGTAAATTTCCTTGTTCTTATTTTGTAACAGGAAGTAAAAAAATGAATTCAGTAAGCGCAGAATCATCCATTATTTCTCAACCATCCCCAAGTACTGTCCCTGAACTATGCACCTCTGTTCATAGCAATTCCTTATCTCTCCCTGACCCACGGGCCCCTGTGAAAACTGCCAGCAAAGAGGATGATATCATAAACCTTCTTAGCCTTTCCATTGCTCCTCAATCCTCCTTCCCTCCCACCCCTACAACCTCTACCCTGACCCCTGTATCCACCTCAAATCAAAACCCTCTCCTATAACTTCCCCGGGAAATAGTTATGCTGTGTCCTAGGCCCCACCTCAGCCTCAAGAGGCCTTGAATAAAACCTCTTCTCCAATATGCCCCCCCTGGGCTCCCCCTAAGGCACAGCCTCAGCCACAGCCTCACACTAAGAGAGTGCTATGATGACCTACCCGCCTCCACCATGGGAAATTGATACTCCATCTGATGAGGGCTCCACCATTCCTGCACCAGCGGATGCAGTACAGTACTCAGTTAACTCACCGTCACATGGTATGAGACCGATGCAACAGTTGGGTTCAATTGAACTGAGACCAAATGTACCAGCAGGAGCCCAACCAAGACCATCTTATGTCTCTTCAAATACGTTCTTTGGGGACCTTGTGGATTTTCGAAATGTTAATGAGACTGTGAGAACAACTGGTGGTGTTTCTGCTTCAACTGGTTCACCAAGTTATTCTATGAATAGTGTGTCACACCCCCGATCCGGAGATGTGACGATTATTACCACGCCTATTTACCATAAAAATATAAGTAACATAAGGCATGGATCTTTTATGCATTGCCAATAGCATCTATTATTTTTGCTGCATCCCAATTTATTTACAATAATTATCTGACATTTTATAGTGGACGATGCTAGAGAAATACTTTATGCACCATGTCAGATAAAATAACCCAAATCCCATACCTTTAAGTGGTCCTGCTGTCAATTATAACCCGTAAGCGTTTCTCTGACTTCGCATAATGAACCTGTAACCCACAAGGGGAAACAAGTGAGAAATAATAAATTATTTCTCAGTGCTGATTGCCACTCAGATTATTGGATTTGAAGGAAATCCATATTCAGAATGAAATCACCGCACGAGAAACAACCAGTTTATTTCATAATGATGAACGCCAATGCTCAATAACAATATCCAATTGAATAACAAATATTTCATAATTAAATCAGAACTCTAAGAATCTTATCAGAATAAATGGTTTGGGTCAAAATCTTTTAATATTTTAAGTATGGTAACGTTTGGGACCTAATATTTATAACCACTAAGTCTGGTAACGTATGGTTTCTTAACTTTACAATATCTAATTTGGTAGCACTGAAAAATATCATACATGTATCTGTCGTGTCATGACTTATAACATTCTAACTATCCTGACACCTGATTAACAGAAATAATACAAAATCAATATCACAATACTGTCATTATCGGAAAGAAAATCAATAATAAGACAGTTATCACAGTTCATTAGTCTTACAGTCACAATTCACATTTATTCATTATCCCCTATCCAACCGGTACTGGATTTAGTTGGGGTCATTCACCATATGCGCGTAAGGGTTCTGGAGTAAAGTCTAGTAGCTAGCTAGACTTTATGTATAATAATCCTTTTTCTTCACTATATGGAGGTTCAAGGATTTCAGTATTCAATATTCATTCAATTCAATCACTATGGTCTCAATCAATCATTTGCAATAAGAATCAACCAATCGATAAACAATATCAACATAACAGTCAACAGACTTACCTGTAATTCAGTTTCAGTTGTATTGAGCTATTCATATGATGCAACAGTTCAATCAATGCAGTCAATCAAACATTCAAAATGCACAGCGAGTTACAATTTAATTCCTAGTTATGAATTTCAGACTAATCCAATAACCTCGCACTTTATATCGTAGGATAATCAAGTGAGATCACTAGCAATATGTTTTTCTTGAACAGTCTCCTCAGTCTCTTTCTTAATTTTACCTATAACAGAATAATATATATGTGCAACGATCAATACTTATCAAGATCAGTATATAAAACAATATGTGTCCTTAAATATTAAATCCCATATGTTATTTAGAAACTTCCTTTTATTTCCTTTTTATTTCATTTTGTTTTAGATTTAAGTAATTTAGCATAATTCTATTTTCTTTATCGTTTCTTTTAATTACATCCAATAATTACCTAACGGTCCAAGTGTGCAAATAAATCAAGGTCCAGATTCAAGTCTTACGTTAAACCGTCAAACCCAATTTATTTTTACTTAACCTTATTTACTCATCAATTAATGTTGAAGGCCTATAGTTCAATTCAATTTTTTCATTCTCAAATTGCTTGTGACTTTTATATATGCAACTTAATCAGCACCAATGCCCTCTGACAAGGAAATATTACTAACTCATAGAAAATTTATCCAATTAAACATTTCAATTTGTACTTCTTTAAAATAACCTTTAGTTAAGCCATATTATTTCAATCATAACAGAAATTGGGACTAATTATTTAGGTTAACAAAGTAACTCCAATATAACTAGACAAGTGCACCCCGTATTGTACTTGTATCCATCTTCAAAGTATTTTGCATACCATCTTAACTAACCTTAATATCTCCTATGTTTCAATTTACCAGAGTTATAAAAATCACTGTAGCAAAATCAGCTTATACTGATATTAGTGAACTATACATCAAAATTGTTCTTTTAATCAAAAAGAAAGAAAGCCATGTATACTACTTATAGACCATATGTGAGAGTTCTAATAATTCTTACATAGATATAACTATTTGAACAAGATATTGGACTATGCTCATGTATATATACTTAATACACATACAGTAGATGACAACTAGAACATTATAAATTTTCCTTAAATTACGACAAATTAAGCCATTCAAGGATATATATATTTTCAAGAATTCAATTTAAACACAAGATTTAGAATTTCACATACCATGAGTCTCATAAAATAAGAATGAAGAAACCTCCCTGCTTGCTAAAGTTAACCTTTCTCTCTTTTATTTTCACTTTTCTTTTCCATTTTATTTTCTTTTCCCATTATCTTTGGTTTATTTTCCTTTGACGTATGTAAGAAGGAGAAGGCCCTTAAGGAAATTAGAGGTGAAGCATCCAATACACACCACGTGGCCTTAGTGCCACGTTGGTGATTCTTTTTTTTTTTTTTTTTATAAGTTTGCACTTTTATATAACTATGTTGGTTTAACTTCTTGCGGCCGGTTACAAAAATCACAGAGAGGAAAAAATTAACAGAGGAGATTTTGTGATGCTAAAACTGCTGCATCATTTTCTGGGGTTTTCTTATATATATAGAATCAAATACAAAATCATAACTGCTATATGAAATGTTACATCCACTAAATAAAAACTGGAATCTAAATAACTGCTCACTAAGAATAACCTTTACTCTATTCTTAGCCATCCGCTAGGATTACTCTGACAGCCTAACTTGATCTAAAAACAGAAAACTTAAACTCTGCTGGAATTAAAACAAAACATAAACAAAACAAACTGAAACATAACAACAAGATTAATTCTATCATTCTCCTCCTTAAGCTTGTTGTTCTTTATTGATGTCCAGTACACCAATCTTTCCTCTCATCTCCTGAAACTTCATCCTTCCCAGTGACTTCGTTAGGATATCGGCACGCTGGTCTTCGGTACAAACATGCTGAACTTCAACCAATCCCGATTCCACACAATCTCTTATGTAATGAAACCGAGTGTCAATATGTTTACTCCTCTCATGATGAACTGAATTCTTGCTTAAAGCAATTGCGGACTGATTATCGATCTTTAGAACCACTTTCTTAACCTCGGTCTTAAGCAATTCAGCCAACAATCGTCCCAACCATACTTCTTGACACGCTGCTGCACATGCAGCGATGTACTCTGCTTCACATGAAGACAGTGCAACCACTTTCTGTTTCTGTGAACACCAACTGATAGGATTTGACCCAAAGAAAAACATCGAGCCTGAGGTGCTTTTTCTGTCATTAACATCACCTGCTAAATCGCTATCAGAATATCCAATCAGCTCCGGATTTTCTTCTTTCTTCTCATACACACAACCGAAGTTCAATGTTCCTTTCACGTACCTTAGTATGTGTTTTACTGCGGCCATGTGTTCCGTCATAGGTTTCTCCATAAATCTGCTCACCATACCAACAGAAAATGCCAAGTTTGGACGTGTGTTCAGTAGATATCTCAAACTACCCACCACACTTCGGTACAGAGTTACATCCACAGGAGGATTGATGCTTTCTTTGTTCAATTTCAGACGCGGCTCCATCGGAATGTTCGTTGGATTGCAGTCCTTCATCCCACACTTCTCTAACACCTTCTGTGCATATGCTGCTTGGTTTAGTGTAGTTCTTGTAGGAGACTGACACACTTCGATTCCCAGATAATAGCTGAGTGGTCCAAGATCACTCATGCTAAACAACCCTTTCATCTGAGACTTAAACTTGTCTATGTCTTGATTGCTTTCTCCGGTGATGATTAAATCATCTACATATACCCCAACAATTATCCTTCTTCCTTGACATTTGCAATATACAGCATGCTCTAAACTGCACTTCTCAAAACTGATTGTTTTTAATGTTTTATCCAGTTTTGAATTCCACGCTCTTGGTGCTTGCCGTAAACCATATAGAGCTTTGTGCAATTTCAGCACCTTATGTTCTTCCCCCTTTATCTCAAAACCCGGTGGTTGAATTACATAAACACCCTCTTCCAGATCACCGTTCAGAAACGCTGATTTTACATCCATATGATGCACTTCCCATCCTTTCTGCGCAGCAATTGAAATCAGCAGCCTTACAGTTTCTAACTGTGCAACAGGAGCAAATACTTCATCAAAATCTATGCCTTGCTTTTGAACATACCCCTTTGCTACCAATCTCGCCTTGTGTTTCACTATTCTGCCTTGAGTATCTTTCTTCAATTTGTAAATCCACTTCAAACCCACTGGTTTTTGATTTTCTGGTAATGCAACAGGCCTCCAAGTTTGGTTTTTCTGTATACTGGATATTTCTTCTTCCATGGCTTTTCTCCAGGCCGAATCTGTCTTGGCTTCATCATAACTCGATGGCTCCTCCTCTCCTAGTAAACACAAACCCGAATACTCGAGTTCTATTGGAACGGTTCTATAGTAAAGGCTTTTGATGTCACGGTTTCCTCTTGGCCCTATTTCCGATGCCTCAGGTTGCAGATTTTCAGATGACATCTCTCTTGCTCTCCCACTGCCTGCAGGTGTGATTTCTTGATCAAACTCAGGTTGGGGTGATACCATGTCAGTATGTTGTCTCTCTTCTTCGGGTTGTGGTGAAACCATGTCAGTATGTTGTCTCTCTTCTTCAACCCGCTGATGGGCAGCATCACTTGAACTTGCAACAGGGAAATAAAGAACAGTAAAGATATCCTTTGCTGGTCCAGATTCTGTAACCGATGAATCAGTCCAGTCCCACTTCTTTTCTTCATCAAACACGGCATCACGAGTCACTACCACCTTTTTTGTCTTTGGATCAAACATCCGATAACCCTTGGTATTCAAATCATACCCAATAAACACCATAGGTTTGCTTCGATCTGCTAGTTTCAGAAGGTGAGGTGTGACATTCTTCACGTGAGCAATACATCCAAAAATTCGCAGGTGTTCAACCCTTGGCTTTCGATTGTAGTAGGCTTCATAGGGTGTCTTGTCAACTAGACTCTTAGTTGGTGCTCTGTTCAGCAAGTAAACTGCCGTTGACACCGCTTCTCCCCAAAATTCGCCGGGAACACTTTTATTTTTCAGCAAACTTCTTGCCATGCCAACCACTGTCTGATTTCTCCGTTCCACTACACCATTTTGCTGAGGAGAATAAGGTGCAGTAAGGTAGTGTTTAATACCATTTAATTCGCAAAAGCTCTTGAACTCATTTGATGTGAATTCACCACCACGATCACTTCGAAAAGCTTTTAACTTACACCCGTTCTCCATTTCGGCTGCAGCTTTGATCCTTTTAAAACTTTCGAACGCCTCGGCTTTGCTTGAGATCAGAACCTGCCACATAAACCTTGTGCAATCATCGACAATGAGCATAAAATACCGCTTTCCCCCATTTGTAGTCGGTGTGATTGGCCCGCACAAGTCTATGTGCCACAACTCGAGAGGGTACTTGGCTCTGAAATTTGATTCAGCAGGGAATGGTTTTCGTTGTTGTTTTCCAATCAAACATCCATCACAAATGCGATCTTCATGATCTATCAAGGGCATGCCATGCACCATTCCATTTTTACCCATGATTTTTAAAGCATGAAAATTCACATGTCCATACCTTGCGTGTCAGAGCCAAGCTCCTTCTTTGCTTCTCGCTAGTAGACATTCAGGAAAAGCAGGGGTGATGCGCAACTTGTATAGTTTGTTTCTTGAACGGCTGGCCTTTGCTAGCAGTCTTCTTGATGTGTCCAGTATTGACATTACTCCTTTCTCAATCTCTACCTTACATCCATTTTCATCTAATTGGCCAAGACTAATTATGTTGGTCTTCAACATAGGGATGTAATAAACATTTGTTAGAATTCGGTGCTCACCAGTAAAGCACTCAAACATTACAGACCCCTTCCCTTGTATTTCAATCACTAAACCATCACCAAATTTCACAGAACCTTTGACTGTAGTATCAATCTTAGCAAATTTCTCAACCGAACCTGTCATGTGGTTACTTGCTCCCGTATCAAGATACCAATCATTGTTTTGTGTGTCATCGGGTTTCACTACCACTTCGTGTTTGTGCAGCACTTCCTCACTTGGTGCCGAGTGGAAGATTTCACAAATCTCAGTCATCAACAGGGCCGGTTCTTCTTCGGTTTGCGTTGTGACAAGGTTAGCTATCTCTCTTCGGTTTGGTTTGGGGCATTCTTTTGCAAAGTGACCATATTCATTGCAATTGAAACACTTAACTCTGGATTTGTCGAAATTACGTGGCTTTCGGTCTTCGTTATTGCGTTCAACATTGCCCCGACCTCCACCATAACCACGCTCACGACCACGTCCTCTCCCGTGACGTCCTCCTCTTTTGGTACTGCCCGAGCCTTCATCCTTCTTCCCTTTTGAGTATTTAGCCTCCCATTCGGCTTGGGTGAATAGCAACTGCTCACCTGTACTCTTTGTATGAGATCGCCCCTTCAACCCCTCTTCAAATGTTCTCAAACGCCCAATAGCTTCTGAAACCGACATCGTGTCTACATCTCCAAACTGCTCAATTGTCCCAATGATTTGAAGAAATCGATCTGGAACCGAACTGAACAGCTTTTCAACAACTTCGCTTTCTTCAAGTTTCGCGCCAAGTGATCGGATCTCACCAACCAAGGCAGTCAACTTCATAGCATACTCATTTATGGTTTCTGAATCTTGCATGTGCACCTTGTACAATTGTCGTTTCAGTACTTGTACACGTGCCTTCTTGACACGATCTTCACCAATTCGCATCTCCTTGAGTGCGTCCCAAGCCTCCTTTGCCGTCTGCTTCTCCGCGATTGCCATCATCACGTCATCTGGCACGGCTTGCGAAATGGCTACCATGGCGCCTTGATCTTTGTCGTCGTCTGTGTCTTCACCTTCGATCACTGACCATACTCCTAGCGAACGCAAGATTATCTTCATCTTGACAGCCCATATGCCGTAGTTCGTTTCGCTTAACATTGGATAATGGATCGGGATTGAGGCTCCTCTTGCCGTCGGTTTGACGGCTGCAAGCATCTTAGATTGATCTTCTTCAACACCGGCCATTGCTTTGACAACCTTGGCTCTGATACCAAATGTTGGTTTAACTTCTTGCGGCCGGTTACAAAAATCTCCTCTGTTAATTTTTTCCTCTCTGTGATTTTTGTAACCGGCCGCAAGAAGTTAAACCAACAAACTAACCCTTAAATTTACAAATTAGTCCCAAAATAAATTAAAAGAAAATATCATATCATGATGTGTTACACAGTGGAAGGAACTAAATTTGAAGTCTCTTTTTAAGGTTTTTTGTTCTTTCAGTTGTTTTTGTTTTTTCTAGGTAAATTACTAAATTTTATAATTTCTTTTGATTGTTGGTCTTGATTGAATTGATGGTTGGTATACCTGACCATTCTAAGACAACATGTCATTTGTAAATAATGATCAGGAGCATATATTAAGGTTCTTCCTTTTTATGTGAGCCATTTTTTTTTTCTAACAATTAGTCTCTATATTCAACATAAAAGCATAATCTTATATGCACGCTTGAGGAATTACTACGCATTGTAAAACAAATATAGACTTTTATTGCCTTAGTTCCGTGTCCTTTTTTTAATTTCCGAGAATTTGGTATTGGAGACATCAATTTGCACTTTGAGCATTGTTTTGATAAATTAATAATACCATTAATAGACATTAGACAACCATAAACGGTACATTTTACTACTATCCACACTCTAATTAGCAGATATCTCACTTAAAGCTACTTTCTCAGTGTCAACATAATTCTGGTATTTGTAGAATTTTGCGCATATGATGTAAATACCAAAGTTGATTATGGCAAGAATAGCAATCAACCAGTATACATTTTCCAACCGTGATCTGTTTAAATCATCTGGAAGCCATGTTGTCACGTGCCGAACAATGCTGAGGAAAGCTGTGCTGAGGTAAAAACCAAACGCAATGATCACCGCCTCCATCCCGGTGGAGGTGTTCTTTAGTGCCTTAGGAAATTCTTGATAGTATAAAGCCACCTGACCAGGGAAGTGTAATGCCTCTGCGGCCCCTTGCAATGCCAGTGGCAGTACAAGCCAGAGTGCTGACATGGGCACTATCCAGCCAGGATGGACCTCAGTTTGATGCCTACTGATAACTGCGGCCCGCCTCCTCTCGACCAAGGCTGACACAATCATGCTAACCACATTGATGAGATGTCCAATGCCGATGCGCTGTAGCGGGGTTGGAGTGTGGTGAGTGAGCTTGTACCAAATTGGGAACAAAATGCGGTCAAGGAAGGCGAGGAATATGACAAAGGCAAGAAATGATGGGACGGTCATTGAGCCAGCTGGGATAGAGAAACTGCGCCCGATGGAGCGGTCCATCGTCAGTGCCTGTAGAACCGAAAGGTTTAGCTGACAGCCGATAGATATGCTGAGATAGATGGCAGAGGCCCATACTGGTAAGACACGAACAACAGACTTGAAGTCCTCGACTTCTCGCACGGTGCACAGTTTCCATGGTTTGGCGATTGAGCCGTCTTGGTTGGTGTCACCTTCAGAAATCAGCGCAGCACGGTTGAATAAGCTGATGATTAAACAAAATAGCTAGTTAAAATAAGTTTATGTTCCTTCTTTCCATTTGTAATATATAGTACACCCAAATTGAATTAGAGTTCCTCAATGTCTGATAGACGGGTAAAGTTGTTAATTAGCAGGTAAAATAAGTTAAAATAAGTTTATGTTCCTTCTTTCAAAACTTGGTACATATGTATTTATGCACTGATATATGGGTATAAAGTTGGTAGGGCTTTACAACTCCCTCGAGACAGATGTTAATTAGCTATAGCGCCTTTTTCTTTCGCATAATTAATCATTTGGGCTTTCACATCGTTTGTGGCGGTTCCACTAATCAGTCAACTAAACCATAGTTCCAACAAATCATTATAATATTGTTGCGCTTGTTGATTGCTTGGTTGAGGTGGAAATGAGATAAAAAAATTGAAGATAGTAGTTTGACATCACTGTCTTGAATCTACTGTGTTGTATGAAGTCAAAACTGCTATGTTAAAAAGCTTTACTCATAAGAATTAGTTTTTAGTCTACTAGCAAAAACACCGTCTTTATGTGAGAGGTTATAAGTTCGAAATTCAGATGAAAGAAATCTTTTATTGTAATAACGAAGATATTAAATAGTTAGGTGACTTGATTTTCGACCTTGACTAAAGAAAAAGAAGCCTTTACTCAATGAAAATTTCTTTAATTTCCAGAATCAAGAAAAGATCACAAAGTGAATGAAAATTATAGTGCAAAACTAGGATGTGATGTAATCACCAAAAGTGATTTATGAGCACATCTCCAAAAGACTATCAAATTGATTTTGAACTACGAATTCAAACCATTGAAATCTAAGTACTTTGTTAGTGATGTATGTGCATGTAAAATTTTTGAAATTTCGAATTCATTTAATACATGGTCAAGCAAAAAAAAATAATGAAAAAATTAATACATAAAACAATTATAAAATTAACTTATAAAATATTTAGTATTTTTACCACTTAACCATGTGTTAAAAAGTTTGAAACTTGAAAAATTTAACATGCACATACATTACGAAGTACTTGGATTTCAACAATTTAGATTCGTAGTTTGAAGTTAATTTGATATTATTTTGAAGGTGTACTTATCAACCCTTCTTGATAAGCGCATCACACACTAGTTTAGTTCAAAATTATATATATCAAGGGAGACAATATCTTTTCCCCCTTGCCTTGCTTTATCTATCCTGATCATGAGCAATATAATGACAGTCATAATCAGAAAGTACACCAACCCCATTCAACGAAAGATCTAACCAACGCCACATGCAAACTAAGCTTCCACTCGCAATATTAATGTCGTATTACGTGTTCAATTCATAAAATTCATACTCGAACTCGATATATGCCTATGAAATTGCCATTAAAAATGAGATGGTAGATTTGAGTTTTGAAAGATATGTTCAGTAAAAACAAAAAAAAAAAATATTCGACAGAGAAAACAGAATATCCTGTTTCATTAAATGGAGACAAGGATTAGTTGCTAGACTTAGAGACCTCTTGGTAGATCAACTACATTTCAGAATTTAATTAATTTGGTTCATCTGTATTAGATATTTGTATGTTTTCATATGTTACATAAATTCCATAGCTTTCTTCGTATAACTTTGATGTTGACGAGAGGAATATCATATATATTTGGGAATAAATTAATTGGTTAAATCAAAGAAGAGTGGAAGCAATGTGGAGTTTTAGCAGAATTGAATGAATATTTATATGTTTCCGTTGATCATTATTTAAATAGATTACCATGAATAATAACACATAATTTGAGTCCTTGATGAAAATTAACAGTATCGTTTTGCATTGAACTTAAGGAGAAACACCAGTAAGTATAAAAGATTACGGTTTTATATAATAAATTAATAATAACACATACTATCTCTCTTGAGTAACATTTCCTTCACCTATCTAACTGATCGAATCTCTTGGAAATGGGAAGTATCAGGTTGCTTCTCAGTTAAATCTTTATACAGGTTGCTCAATTTTGATGGTATTCAAACGGCTAGACCTTTGCTATGGTGGCCTCTACCCCTCCCTCATAAGATTAAAATTTTTATGTGGTTACTTAGTAACAATAAAATTTTGACCAAAGATAGACTCAAATCTAAGGGTTGGAAAGGAGGTACCACCTGCCAATTCTGTCCCGCTGATGAGAATGTTAATCATCTGTTTTTACATTGCACACTAGCACACCAACTTTGGTTTTGGATGGGGCTTAGCAAATATTATTTCCAGAATTGGTCCTCTGTCACAGATATCATTGATTTCTCTTTTACCTTAGATAAACATTCTCAAATTGCTTTCCTTGTAGTCTTTAGTGCTTTCTGTTGGACGATATGGAAAATACGAAATGATGCTTGCTTTCAACATATTAATAATAAAACTTTTCGATCTATTGTACTAATGATTGTGGCTTTGGTTAATTATTGGGCAGGGATGATCAAGCAACAGGCTAGGGAGATTGTGCTGCGGTGGCTGCCGACTAATATTGATGACATTCCTCTAAGGATCTGGAACCTGAAGATACACAGATGGTACTCTATCAGCCGATTGAGGAAAAGACCGGGGCAGCAAGCAGCTCTAGTTCCGCTGCTTAACACAATCCATCTTATTTAGCTTGCATTTTTATTAAACTCCAACAAATATTAGTTTCCTGTTTTGTTGTTCCTTATGTTTCGGTCTCACCATATGGGTGTAGAACACTTTCTATGTTTTGTATGTTTTAGTTTTGTTTTTTGGGTATTTGTATTTGGACACGACCTGTTTTTGTTGTTACAAACTGAGTTTCTGGAATGAAACGGGCTATAAGCCTTTTATCAAAAAAAATAAAATAAAAAATAACACATACCTGAAGCTCTGGCTTGGAGATACCATGTCATCATTTCCATGAAAAAAACTAGGGGTCGCTTGTGACAACTTTACCTTCCATTTCCTTACAGTTGCCACGACCACACGAAACAGACCGGTGAACGGACTTCCTTCGGGTGCTGGCCTGCGGTAATATTTTGTTCCTAGCAGTAAAACAACCAAACTTACTACACTAGCGCCCAGGCAGAGACCAAAGCCCAAGACCCAGCTAATGCTATCTTGAATATAAACAATGGCGGTGGCACCGACAATGGCGGCAATGTACACAAAGATGAAGAACCAGTTGAAATAAACTGCCTGGTCCTCTACCCGGTCGAACTGGCTCGCACCCATTGTGGCTTGGTTGAACCGGGTTCCTCCTGTTGCAATGGCTAACAGAGCTACTGCACTGTACAACACAGTGAGTTGGCCTTTTGATGCCGCCTGACATGTGTCTGTGCCGGGAACATTGCATGGTTTTGGTTGGAGCGATTTGAGTGCTGCGGTCATGGTGAAGAGCACAAGTGACTGTTGAATCAAATAAATTTAGCTGATTAATGTAATGAAATTAAAATAGAATATTAATTAATTACATTTTTTT
The DNA here is from genome assembly GCA_033356055.1 of Carex pumila. NCBI lineage: Eukaryota > Viridiplantae > Streptophyta > Magnoliopsida > Poales > Cyperaceae > Carex > Carex pumila. The sequence goes on from JARJHM010000857.1 coordinate 95,062, forward strand.
CACTTATGTTTATAATTTAACTTTTCTTGATTATGTGCTTTAAGAGGATTATAACCTTTTCTAGTTCTACCTAGGCAGTGAGTTTTTGACTAATGATTCACCACCATATTCTAAAACTATGTATTTCTTTCATTTTTAATAAAATTTAGAATAATTAGAAATGAAAAAGAAAAACAAATATTTTCTAATATCTTCTCAGTATTGATTATTTATATCACTTCTTCACTTGTATTGAGAAATTGTAGCTAAGAAAAATATACAAATATTTGCATTAAATTGTGAACTAAAGCACACACATACCAACAATTGGATTGCTGAAGAGGCGGCAATGACAGAATAACACCCGAAGAAAGCGTCCGCAACAATGGCTCCGGCAACAGGAGCCAAATTCAAAGACCCGCTTATGATGTTTACTATTTGCGCTGCATCGATACTTCTGACATTGTATTTTTGTATCAAGTATACCAGGAAGTTGCTCGTCGCTCCGTTCATTGCCAATGCTACTCCCAGAATACTTCCTTCAAAAGAAAAACAATAATTTGTACAGTAATACCGTGATAAAACATAAAAAACCAGGAAATATCTTATACTGGTATTGGTACAGTACCAATTGGTTGTAATGAAGCCATATGTGCGACGACGATCAATAACCTTTTAATTAGTATACAAGGGGAAAAAAGGGGAAGTGAGGGAGAACACCTGAGAGGAAAGGGAAAGTGATCCAGCCACCTTGCTTGTGAGATTTCTTCTCTGCTTTCTCTTCATCAAATTTTGATTTTTCTGATGCCATTTTTGTTGCCATGAGAGACCTTCCTGTAAGTTAGGAGTTTGAACTTTTGAAGCACTTGTGCCTGCAGGAGAAAAAATATATATATTTGCTTATTCTGGTTGGTGGTATTTATAGGCGCATGGGTTAGAATGTATGTGTTTTTTTTTTTTTTGGAGGTTGCGGATTTGGTGTCCGTCAAGAAATATGTTAAAAATAAAAAATGTTATTTACAACAATCTAGCTAATTAATAATATAGTTTAATTTATTAGATTGGTTTAGAATATTAATAATATAGTACATGCTTGGTTACTATTTAAATTTAATAAGATTTAAATTGCTTATTCTATCTTATAATTCCTGTTTTGTATCTCGACAACTTGAGTTAGGGCTTAAATTGATCCGGCTAAAGGAGTAGGATGCTTGGAAAATGAATTTTTGTCTATGATAGTGGACCATACATACATACAGAGTAAGTTAATTCATTTAAATAGGTGATTTGATTTGCTTTATCCTACCTCCATTGTTATTCTCATTTGAAAGCTCAAATATAGTGTAAAAAATTTACTTCACTTCTTACTCCATAATAAAAATGTAATCAAAATGTAGTGCGGATAGCAGAGTCCAATTTTTTTGCACCTCTAGTATTTACCACTTGATTGATTACCCTGCTATCTCATAATCACAGTATTAATTTTGATAGAACATCTCTATCTTTGAACTAATGTTGGAGGTTCAATAGCATTTTCGAAATTATGCAATGAATGATTAAAAAGTTTCTTGATAATAGACTCTTTTTAATACAGTTTTAATGTGTTTTGGAGTTGGCTGAAATATTAACATTTTTTTTTTTTGAAGTGAATATATAGACATCCTGTCAATAAAGTTCATCCATTCATGGTATAAATGATGGTAATTAAATTGTAGAGAGAGTATTTGAATTTTGAGAAGAAAAAAAAAATCAATATTTTAATTCTGACCGTCCAAAATATGAATGAATGAATGGACTGTGATGGCAAGAATTCCTTGCCCAAGGTTTTTTTTTTTTTTTTTGTCAAAGATTAGTTGAAATTTATTGAAAATCGACAAACTTGACAATTATGATAATATATTTCAAATAAAATCAATAAAGTTTTCAAAACCAAAAATAGTTTATAGATATTTGTTACAAATGTAAGTCAGTTTCTCTTTATTTTGTGTTTTCTGATTTGTATTTGAATTAGTTTTTATCTTTTCTTTTCTTGTTTCTTTTGCTTCTTTCTCATTCCTTCATTTTTTATGTATATATTTTTTTAGTTTTTTATTGACTAAGGATATGAAAAAAAAAATATCACAAACATTTTTGAGTAAAGGTTGGAGGTTAAGCCACCCAACTATTTAATACCATTATTATTATAATAAATGATTTCTTTCATCTGGATTTCAAATCTATGACCTCTCACATAGATATCATTTGTCTCTGTCACTAAACCAAATGCTAGTTCTAAAAAATATCACAAACATTGAAAATTTTGAATGAAATTTGTGGATTTTTTTTGCCCATTCATGATTAAAATCCAAGCTAGGCAACTGCTTGGCACTATTTTAGCAAGCCAAAATGTGGTGGTTTTCAGCAGCAATAATATAATTTATTCTTCAAATCTGTCCTCTATAATTTATCCTTCAAATCTGTCCTCTATTATTTGGGATTCCAACCTTGATTTCTTTGATTAGATATAAAAAAATCCTCAATCTTCTATAGCATAACTAAAATCCAGATTCTTGATTTTTACATTGCATTGCTAACGTCTTCCGCTGGGTTATTGTTGTCAAATAAGCTTAAATATTTCCTGATTTGGCCAATGGCTAATCATTTGGTTATTTTATGCAGGCTGCGTATTGAATGCCAGAAGTCTCATCTCTACGTGTTGAAAAAAATTGAATATTCTGCTGAAGATATGGCCATATTTTGTTTGGAGTATATGTGCGCTCTTTCAATTAGTCTATATGGCATTTTTACAAAAAAAAATAGCTTTCTTTGTTCCTATACCAAATGTGTTATGTTGTTATGCTTTGTAGAATGGTAACCTGACTATGAAACCTGATACAAAGAACAATAATTGGGTAATACAAGCATATACTAGATTTGAGACCTATGACAGGTTTGTATCTAACCGATCAAATTTCTTCAGTGTTCTATATAGCTAGTTATAGCAGCACTATAGCTTTTTTGGATTATAAACGCTAAGCTATGAGATAAAAGTGCGCTAACTCAGTTATGACTGCTATAGCTATAATAGCTGACTGCTATTATCACTATATGCAACCTGCTATTGCTATCGCTATGCCACATGAATTTTTTTGCAATTTATATGGGCTTCTGTACTTTTGTAATTCTATTCTTATTTCTAATGCTAAATGGTCTTCTACGATAAGTATACTAAACCAAATTATGTACTTCTGTTTATTTGTGATTTATTCTCTCATTCTATATCGAGAAATATTTAAATATTAATTCTTCATTTTGATTGCTCTTCACATAGTATTCATTTGTACAATTATTATCGTTCTTTTCAATTGAAAGCTGATTTTGATTATTGTTATAATATATAAAATGTTTAAATATCTATATTAACTTCATTTACCTTATAAAATTAATTTCTCTTTATCTATAATATGTAATACTATGAAGTATGAACTATTAAATAATGTTACTTTTCAAAAAAAAATTCCTTCTTATTTGTGTAATTGATAAAAAGTATAGACTTAGATTAGTTGTCATTTAGTTGTTAAATCAATTATGTAATAGTAATTATATTGATAATTAATAGAAATATAGAATATAAAATTTGAAAAGGAAAAATCGCTGTGTATGATAGTTTCCGCTATAGCTATGCTATTCGCAATAGCTTTTTTTTCTGTCTCCTCGCTATGTCGCTATAATCGCTATTTAAAACCTTGATTTTTCTTAGATTGCAATTATAACGTGTATTTAATTGAGAGAGATGAGTTCTTATGTTATCCAAAAATACATAATACATACCTTTTTTTTAATTGCCAAGAAGACACCACCTTTTTGGAGAATTAAATTGTATGCCCTGCCTTAATATTACATCAAATGCATCTTCAAGTAAAACTTTAGTTAGTTCTAAAAAAATAATTTGCCATTTACACATAGTTATTTATAGTATATACTAAAGATGTTGAAGATTGACTAGGTTCAGGTCTTTGCTGATTGTTTTCATCATTCTAGGTGCTTTTGTGAAACTCAATTTTGGTGATTTGGGAGGGTTAGTACAAAATTGAAAGTTGTTTTCATTGTTGGGTAGGTGTTTAGTCTCTGGATGTGGATATGATGTAATTACTGAATGTTACATGTTGTAATCAGAGACTTTTTGTTTTTCAATACAAAGCATATCTGGCAGCCTCTGCTCGATTTAAAAAAAAAAATTAGCAGCATAAATTATTTTCTCCATCATTGTAAGGGCTTTTCTCCTTTGGTGCTTTGGCGTGCAACGAACTATATATGTCCATATTATTATTTTTCTAAATTTCTCCAACTTTCAAAATTTCTGTTAAATAATTTATCTAATAACTCTTATTTTGTATTCAGGATGACAGATGTAGTTAAACTGCTGGGAATGTAGTTACCCTCCTATGTCTTAACTCTTTATAACTTCCGCATCTCTCTTTCTCTCTGTCTCCATCTCTCCCTCTCCTTCGTGTCTCTCTCTGTCTCCGTCTCTCCCTTTCAAAGCCGATGACATCTCGGCTCAAGTTTATCTCCGTCTTTTAATTATTTTTATTATTTTAAAAATTAATTAATAGTGTTTGTATATTGTTTTACAGTCTTTAAGACATCTCACTCGAGTTACTTAATCATTCGGCTGATCAACTATCACGGTATTAGCTTTATCTAATTTTCTCATTATTATATTTTTAAAACACTTTTTTTTTTGTTTTTTTCATTGAAAAATATTTTTCCATCTGGTTGTTTCCTTTGTTTTTCCTTTTTAGGTCTTTTTCTAATCTCAAGTGATGTGATTGCAAAAGTGGTAATTATTGTTTTTTTTATTGTTGTGCTTTACATTAATTGCATAAATGTGTTAATTGAAGAAATAACTCAATCAGTCATTTGTATGTTTGTTATTTAATTTTTTTGGATTTAAATTTCTTGTTATAATATGTAATGCATTGACAAAATGTTGGTTCTACAAAAAAAAGAAAAAAAAATAATTAGGATCGGTTGTTTCAAATAACCGATCCTAATAGTACCATTAGGATTGATTTTTTGAAACAACCGATCCCAATTCCTTTTTTTTTAATGTTGGTTCTGCAAAAAAAAAAAAAAAAAAAAAAAAAAACAAGCATTAGAATTGGTTGTTTCAAAAAACTGAACCTAATACTATTAAGAATGGTTTTTTGAAATAATCGATCCTAATTCCTTTTTTTTAATGTTGGTTAAGCAAAAAAATAAGCATTAAGATTGGTTGTTTCAAATAACTGATCCTAAGAGCATCTACATCCCTAAAACTATTAGAGTTTCTAATCTGACGTGACAGTTTCTAATTCAGTTTCAGGGATGTGGGAGAGTTTCTTTTTAAAAACTATGCAGGAAAGTTTCTTATTAAGAAACTGTTTATAAACTCTATGTTGGCCAAATGATTGGCTCAAATTGTTTTCTCCTATAATTTATTTGCTGATGTGGCAATTAAGAAACTCTAATTTTGAGTTTCAAGGATGTGAGAGTTTAGAAACTTTCAGAGTCAAAATTTCTAAAAATTAGTTAACAGTTATTTAGAAACTCCAAGAGTTTCAAAAATGTAGATACTCTAATAGTAGGATCGGTTTTTTGAAATAGCCGATCCTAATTCATTTTTTTTTCTAATGTTGGTTATGCAAAAAAAAGCATTAGGTTCGGATATTTCAAATAACCGAACCTAATAGTACTATTAGGATTGGTTTTTTGAAACAACTGATCCTAATTCTTTTTTTTCGGCAGAAACTCAAATTAGGATCGGTTGTTTCAAATAACTGATCCTAATTAGTACTATTAGGAAATGTTATTTGAAATAATCGATCTGAATCAAGATCGGTTAAATTCTGATCCTAATGTGCGTAAATAACCGATCCTAATTCTAGTTTTTTCACTAGTGATATTTACTATTCTGCACTATTTGATATTTATTTTTCGGTTTTTCTTTAAGATGATACAAGTCCTTTTGTATTCATGAATTTTCAGGGGTAATTTTCATAGAAGATAGAATGATTGCTCAAATTGATAGACAACATCTAGGTCAAGGACCCTGGAATTTCTCAACTTAGGCACCGACTTTGGTCTTCTCCTCTTCTGCGAGAGAGGGCCAAAACATCTACAAAGGACGCTGTGATTTCTAAAATTAGATGCTGAGGTTTATGAATGTATGCATTAAATTTGGCTAGTGTTTATCTTTGTCTGAAATTCTTTTGATGTTTTTGAATTGGCCTTATTGATGAAAATGACTAGTATAACATCAATGTCATTTTAGTCCATATAACACCAATCTCAAAACCTATTCAATCTACTTCAAACGGTTAATCCAAACCTGTAATACCACGTATTTTAAGTACTAAACTAAAATAATTATATATTTTATTCAAAATACAAGATCCGATTTAACATATTATTTTGATAAGTCCAACATCTATTTAATTATAATAATTACTAAAATTAAAACAATAACTTCCAAAATAACCACCGCAATTAGCGACTCTTCAGATTAAAAATAAAACATGAAATCCGGATTCCGCCTCACCTCTATTTAAACAAGATTCATTCATTTTGTTTACATCAAATCCGAATCCTCTGTCTTATGATTATTCAGGCCCTTTAATGATATCAAGAATCCTGCCATATCTCCTTCTCTTCCTTCCCTTACGGCCAATTAAGAATATCTCAGAAAAAGAAAATTACTCCATTGTCAGTTGGTTGGTTGAACCCCTTCTATAGTCTGAAAATTTATGCTTTAAGGTATTCTAAACTATGATATTTTGTTTATAAATTGATGTATTAATTTCTTTGATTAGGATAGATAATTAGATTGATTTAATTAGAATAAATTGTTGTTCTTAGATTCGAGAAATTTGTGATTAATATTTTGTTATGTTTAAATCTGAAAAATTAAAGTTATTAGTAAATATTTTTATTATAATCTGAAAATTTCATTTGTACAACCCTCGGATTAAAATTTGAGAAACTTGATTTATTTCATGAATATCAATTCTTCTATTTTTTATTTTAAATGATTAGTTTATTCATTATATAAATTCTGCATTACATCTGTATTATATTTATGATAACTAAGTAGATTACAAACTCCGGGCTAGAACTGAATCCCGCATTGAGAGAATGTTCGAATCTCTCACCCGTTCCATATATATATGGGTTCCAAGTAATGAAGAAGAGGCGCCGGAGCAAAAATCATGAGTAATAGCAAGCGGAAAGATCCAAGTTTAGATGAAATGCCACTTATGTTTGCTTTTGTATCGTGTGTTTGTTTTCCATAAAAAAATTGGTACATTTGAACATGCATGATTGTTATCGTATTCTAACCATGTCTGTCGTGACCACTGCTAGATTGCTTATATTATTATTGTATGACTTGATTTATGAAATTAAATGTGGCATTTATGGATGCTATTGATAATGTATATGATGTGTGTATGCCTTACGTGTAAACCCGTGGCGGGTTGTCTCGAAGTGTGACAAAACCGTTCAAACCAATTTACTTCATTAGCTGTGCATTTACATGTAAAATTTATAACCTTCTGAATTTATTTGATATCAAGTCAAGCGGTCAAATGTGTGAGTTTTTTAAGTTAATTTTAATACATTCATTTTTCAATATTTTTACCACTTGATTTGATACTAAAATAACTTGAAAATGTAAAAAAAAAATGCATGTAAATGCATCACTCATAAAGTAAATTAGTTTGAATGGTTTGGATTAGTCATTTGATGTCTATTCAATCAATTTTGAAGTTAGTGTCATGTGACACTGATGTCATATACTAGCCGGACTCCTTATTGATTCCTTGTATTATAAAATAAAGACAAATAATAATAAACAAGATAGAGAACATAAAATATGACAATCTCTTTATTCATATATTTCTCATGTGTGTACAATACAAGATTACAAAGCCCCTATTTAGAAGGCTACAAATTGTAAATGAAAAACCATCTAAATAAATGGAGAAATAAATTCCAATAGTAGTGCATAGAGTAGTGGAGATTAAATTGATGATTAATATTGAGAGTTACAAAATGAATGGATCATCCACTATTATATTCATAACACTCCCCCTTAAATGTCAATTTCATAAGAATATGTCTCATTGAAATCTTACTAAGAAAAATTCTATTGGATAAAAACCTAGTGAAGAAAAAAAAATACATTTTTCTTTATATATGCAACTAAAACCTTACCAGGAAAATCCAGTGGGAAAAATCATGATTAAGGAAAATATGATACATATTAACTTTCCCTCATGACAACATCAATCAAGATTTTTAAGTCAACGAACTCCAATATTACGAATTAATTTTTCAAGTATGAAGCATCTTAGTGAATAAATCCTTAGGATTTTCACTTGGATAACATTGTCCCTTTTAAAATCATGTGTGAAAAGGAATTTTAATGAAATATGTTTTGTTCTATCTCCTTTAATGTATATTTCTTTTAATTGAGCAATACATGCAGTATTATCTTTATATATGATCGCCATAATTATTTCTCTAGAAGACAAGCCACATGTTTGACTAATATGTTGAATCATAGATTTGAACCAAACACATTCTCAACTTGCTTCATATATTTCTAAAATTTCTTAAAGTTAGCAAAGTATATGTTTCATTTCATTCCAATGTCTTTGCGTGGGAGAAAAAGTATATCTTGCTAATAAAGTTACAACAAATGATATATCATGTATCGTATGTACCGTAAGATCTGTAAGTGTTTCTATTGCACTAAGACATGGTATTTTAGGACCAAGAAGTTCTTCACCACTTTCTCAAGATCTAAAAAGATTTTTATTCACATCTAATGATTTTACAACTATCAGAATGCACAATGGATGTGATTTTATCCATATAAAATCATTTTAACGCTCTTGCAATATAATTTTCTTGATGCATAAAAATATTATTTTTAAATGTTCAATTTGTAATCCAATAAATTTTTTTTGTTCTCCCAAGATCTTTCATCTCAAATTTTTCCTTTAAATAATTTATTATTTTTGAAATCTTTTCAGGAGTTCCAATGATACTAAGAACTAAGATCGTCAATATAAAATGCAACTATAATAGAATCATGTATATATATTTTCATGAAAATACATGGATATATCGTATCATTCTTATATCCATGTTTCAATAAATATTAACTTAGACGATTATAACATATGCGTCCATATTGCTCTAATAAATATAAAGATTTATTCAATTTAATTGAATAATGTCCTCGAGAACCTAAATTACATGCTTCAAGTATCTTAAATCCTTCAGGGATTTTCATATAAATACCATTTTCAATTGAACCATTTAAATAGGCTGTAACAATATCCATTAGACGAAAATCAAGTCCTTCATGTATTGCCAGATTTACCAAAAAATTATTATATGTATCATAGGTGAGTATATCTCAAAATTTCACCTTTCTCATTTTGTTTTTGCATAAATATCAATTTCTATCATTCAGACTTTATGCTTTCAGGTATTAGGACTATAGGTCCAAAACTTTTTATTATTCAAGAGAGTTTAACTTAACCTCAATTGCGTCTTTCCATTTTGGCCAATTATTTATTTGTCGACATTCTTTAATAGACTTCTAGTTATGATCCTTAATATTTATTATATTTAGCACTATATTATATACAAAAAATATCATTGATATCAATTTCATCTCGGTTTCATCTTATTCCATTTATAATATAATGTATCTAGATTTCTTCATTTTCATGAATTTCAGATACCTGAGTTTCTACTGGAACTCCAATATTATTTATAATTTGATTCTCTTCTGAAATTTTATCTGAAATTAATAATTTTCTAAATAGCTAGCTATAGCAGTTTTGGACCTAGAAAGATAAGCTACGGGGTAAAACTACGCTAATCGAGCTATGGCCGCTATGGCGCTAATAGCGGTCCGCTATGCTACATGGCTTATAATTTTGCAATTTTAATGGGCCTTAATATTCAGATGGACTTTTTTTACTTTATCAAGCTATATCAATATAATGGAACATGTGCGGGCTATACCGCTATATCAATTAAATTTTATATCATGCATTAATATATGGTAGTGGTATATTTTGAATATAAAATATATCAATAGTTTTTGAATTACGGATATTTTGAATGACAATTTGAACTTTGTATTGGTTCAATATGAATATTAGAACTTCTTAATCAATTTGGTGTTTTTTTTCTTGATGAGACATGTTTACTATTAGTAGAATTATAAAATATAATTTTTGAAAAAAAAAATGCTATTTATGATAACTTTCGCTATAGCTGCACTATTCGCTAAAGCTTTTTTTTTGTCTCCCTGCTATGTCGCTATAAATGCTATTTAGAACCGTGGAAATTATCATATCCTCAACTTGACCATTTTTATTCTTTGCTCCCTTTTTCGAGGAATTTTTTTTAATCTTTGGAATTGATTGCTCTTCCATGCTTCATGCATGTTATAATTTCATTAGCCTGTCCAACAGGGACATCGACTTTAATTGGACCATTAGCAGCTGATACATTTGATTTGGTCACTTTTCTTTGAGTCTGTGAATGTGTCTGGCAATTGATTCACTAATCTTTGCAAATGAATTATCTTTTGAACATTTAGTTCACCTTCTTTAGTACGAGGATCAAAATGAAACAATGATTTTCATACTAATATATTTTTCTAGCTGATTATTTTCTCCCTCTAATTTTGAAAATTTTGATTCATCAAAATCACAATCGACAAAACTAGCCATGAATAAATCCCTCGCCAATTGTTTTAGATACTCTATTATATATGGAGATTCAAATCAAACATAAATTCCCAACATTCTTTGAGGTTCTATTTTTATTGCATTCTAATGGAGCAATTAAAATATATACCGCACATTAGAAAAATATTATATAGAAAATATTAGGTATGTGACCAAAAATCAATTATAATGGAGAAGTTTTATAATAGCTAGTTGGCATGATGTGACTTAGTATTTTTGCATGTAAAATATCATGCCTTCTTTTTATATATGAACATCTATTGGATGTTCAATATTAATTCTGGCATTGTCTAGACGTATTTTCTTAATTAGATAATCATAAAATTATGCTCTGAAATCAAATCAATTGAGCAAGTAATCTCACAAATGCCAAGTTGCGATTTGATAATAAACATACATGTGACCATCTTGTTGATGCATCAATTAAAACCATAACATATTTAAATGGTTCACATGTTGGATATAATATTCCACAAATATCATATTGTATATGTTCTAGAAATAAAATCAATATATAAAAAAATTTATCAGATTAAATAATTTTCTGGTTCTTTGATGAATATTCACATTAATTCTCTATTATTTTTCACATCATTATTGATCCGAAACGACCCAATCGGTCATGCCAAACTATAAACATATCATTATCTATAAACTTCTGATTTATAATATTATGTACTTCACATAGATATTTTTTTCAATATGCATTTTTTATCGGATATTATGCTAGTGATATAAATATATTCAATATTTATTTTCATTGGTTGTCTCAACATAATATTCACTTTGGCGGACATTCTTAAAGCTTAACAAATTCTTTTGAGACATAGAAGAATATAATACCATTATCAATATAAATTTTTATTCCTCCATATAACAACAATATTGCTCTTCCGGAATATTCAATAAATCTTGTAATACCCGAAATAACATTACATTTTCTTCTTGTTATTAAATAAGAGACATATTTTTGTTTTTTTAATGCATCGTACATCATATATTAAAATTTTCATCATTTATGCTCACTAATAGATTGTTCATATATAAAAATATAGAAGTAAAAAACGTATATGTTTATGCATTTTTCTTTTGGTGATCCATATTTATGGTTACTGTAAACTAAAACTAGTGACTACTAGGATTATCTTATAATAAATTATAGTACAGTACATACACACTAATGATAATGAATCTCAATTTGAATGATAGAAATAGAAACGTAAAGTTATAATAAATGATAGTACAGTACATACACACTAATGATAATGAATCTCAATTTGAATGATAGAAATAGAAAGGTAAAGTTGGTGGTTGCTTCTCTGTCTTTTTTTTTCTTCTTAAATTGTAAATCATACAAAATCGTAACTCGATCTATCATATATAAATCTTTTATTAACATATGTTATATTGCTAAGTTATTTTTTTTAATATTTATAAATTTCTTACAGAAAAATAATTAAGAAGAAATATAATCAAAATATTATTTTACTTTATTTCAATAAGCATATATTGAACAAAGATTTCAGTTATTCTTTTTCTTAGCAAAATAAAAATAAATAAATAACAAAGATAAATGCCGTTTATATACAAATCTAATATAAATTATAATATCATATGAGGTAAGTTTAGACATTTATCTAATATTAAATACTTAATAGAAGTTATAATAATGATACTTTATCTAATATATGAATTTCTTCGTTAATGAAATCAACACCATTTAAATGAGTAATATTAATTTAGTTAAGATCGAGATCACACTCACAAATAAAATTTTGTCTCAATCTGCTTGTCCTAATTTTTTTTTTAATGATGCTTTACGTAGGTGAACATGATATTTTAGTGTACTACAGGTATGTTGGCATACAACAAGTACATAACCAATGATAACATAAAATTTCTTGTTTATTATTCTTTCCATTATTCTCTTTCCCGTTATTTTCTTCGTTATCTTTCCACTTCTGGTGAAAATATGTGTTTGTGGAATTATCACCATAATAATAACCTAAATTTTGTCCACGTGATGAGTTTGTCCATAATTATTATTGTTATATATAGCACATTCACTTCAGGGAATGGAGTAGAACTAATTGGAATATTTTGTTCAACAACTCATTATATAGTTCAATCAAAAAGAGATAATAAATCAACTCATAATATTTTTGAATCTTCTCCAAGAAGATTAAATTGTTGGATGAAAAATTAATATGAACATCATGTAAAGCTTGCGCATCATATAAATTTCCTTCAACTTTTCTCTAGGAAAATTTCTTAAAATGGTCTTCAACAAATTATATTTCTTGAAATCATCTTCAGGAAGATTATTATTGAAAAATAAAATTAACATGAACATTATATAAATTTTAACATCATATAAAATTTCTTGAAATCTTCTTCAAGAAGAATTTCTTAACATCTTTTGAAATCTTATTCAGGAAGACCTTAATATATTTTGAAATCTTCTTCGAGAAGATTAAATTATTGAGAGAAAAAAAAAAAAATAAATATCATACAAAATTTGTACATCATATAAATCTTCTCAAATTAATTCTTCCATAGCATATATATTTTCTTTAGGAAGATTTCTCTAAATCCTCTTCTTCCGGAAGATTAAAAAAAATACGCTTCATATAAAATTATATGAACTATACTTAAATATCTCAAAATAAATATACATAAATTGATAAATTATTCCATTTAGCAATTACTTATTGGAAGTATTATTTATTTAAATAGAATTGAAATAAAATATAACAAAGTTATCTCGAATCTTCAACTAGTAGAGCTCTGTACTGATGATAATGTGTTATAAAATAAAGACAAATAATAATAAATAAGATAGAGAACATAAAAGATGACAATCTCTTTATTCATATATTTCTCATGTGTGTACAATACAAGATTACAAAGTCTCTATTTATAGGCTACAAATTGTAAATAAAAAAACATCTAAATAAATGGAGAAATAAATTCTAATAGTAGTGTATGGAGTAGTAAAAAATAAATTGAAGATTAATATTGGAAATTACAAAATGAATGGACCATCCACTATTATATTCATAACACCTTGAATTTTTTTCCTGTTTTTCTCTAATTGTTAGAATTATGTTATGTATAAGGAAACATATCAATGCACCGTACTTGACCTAATAAAAACTAGTTGCATGGTTGTTCCCAATTCCATTCATTATCAGCTGAAAATAAATGACTAAAATTAGAAATGCCTACTTAAATTTTTAATCTGGATAAAAAGTCTTCCAAAAATTTGACCTAATTTTATAATTGATTTTACTAATCAGATCTAATACAGAAAAACAAGTCAAATTATTTAGAGATAGATTGTTTAATTATTTAATTTGAACTTTTACAGCGTCAATGATTTTTGCAAACTGGTTCTTTACCACTAATTTATAACTTTCTTTCGGTAATACAACAAGGATGTTATAGTATGTGTCATTTTAGAATATTGCTTTTGCTACCAAACAAGTATGTGATTGTGAGAGCGGTGTGATTAGTAATAGTATGTTATATGAGGAGGATTCAAATACTTTCGTGTTTTTGTGCCTTCATCATGCCTCCATTTTTGTTTATCATTTTAAAAGTTCAAATAGTCGATCCGAACCGCTCAATCTAACCTCCATACTAAAATATGTTTGGAGACCAAATTTTATATTTTTAGGAATTTTTTTACTATTTTTTTAGATAGGTACAAAATCAGTAAATTTGAACCATCTAAAAACAGTATTTTTGTATCTATCTAAAAAAATAGTAAAAAAAATTCTAAAAATATAAAATTTGGTCTCCAAACATATTTTAGTATGGAGGTTAGATTGAACGGTTCGGATCAACTGTTTGAACTTTGAAAACAATGGAGAGAGATGGAAGCATGATGGAGGCACAAAAACATGGAGACATTTGAACCCTCCTCATCTTATATTACTTCCATCACTAATTATTATAGCCTTTCTTTCTAGGTGGGTGGTGTGATTGTGAGAGTGAAAACATACCCAACATCATGCAACATTTTTCCTGTGGTGGCGAAAGTTCAGTTTGTTAATTATGTTGCTTTCATATATGTAGCACGCTCTCTTTTAACCCCCACGAAATAAAGAATTTGGGCTAATTAGTGGGAGTATAGATTTCTGAATTGAGTTATAGATCTAATTAAGGAACTTTCTTCATTTCTCAAGCTATTAGTTTTGTAGTTTTACTCGAAAAACTTGTCGGGCTTATGGGTTAAAATACCGAACTGACACCAATTATTACAAAATTATTTCAGCAAAGAGCACACATAAGTTCATTCCATCAACTTAACTCTTAAAAGATTATGTTCTTTTTTAATTTTCCTTCATAAATAAAAAAAAGCCATTTATCAAAGAAAATATAACTATATCTTCTTATTATATTTTTATTATTTTGTTTATTAAAAGATTACTGCCATAGCAAATGCAATATACGAAGTATGGGTTAGGTACCAGGTACAAATTACAGGTTTGATTTTTTTTCTATTGTATCCAAGGCCTGTGTTCTTGGCCGATCAAATATAAATGTGAAACGGACAAAAAATGTCATAGTCTAATATTTATAATGTTTAAATACGCTTCCTTGAATTTGATATGTGAAAAATCACGTCTTAACTGCCACCGCCGAAGTAACACGAGGCTAACCTCTAGTTTATTCTATCTTCATCAAATTTTGATTTTTCTGATGCCATTTTTGTTGCCATGAGAAAGCTTCCTGTGAGTTAGGAGTTTGAACTTTTGAAGAACTTGTGCCTGCAGGAGAAACATATATATATATTTGCTTATTCAGGTTGGTGGCATTTATTGGCGCATGGGGTAGAATGTATATTTTTTTTTTTGTTGGAGGTTGCGGATTTGGTGTCCGCCAACAAATATATTCAAAATAAGAAATGTTATTTACAACACTCTAGCTAATTAATAATATAGTTTGGTTTAGACTATATGTTTAATTTATTAGGTTGGTTTAGAATATTAATAATATAGGACATGCTTGGTTACTATTTAAATTTAATAAGATTTAATAAATTACTTATTCTATCTTATTTTTGTTTGAATATATATATATCTCGTTTGACAACTTAAGTTAGAGCTTAAATTGATCCGACTAAAGGAGTAAAATGGTTGAAAAATGAATATTTATTTATGATAGTAGACCATATATACAATATAAGTTAATTCATCTGAAAAGGTCATTAAACTTGCTATATCGTACCTCCATTATTACTATTTTTCATTTGACATCTTAACTATAGAGTGAAATTTATTTCACCTCTTAATCAGCATTCAAAATATAGTGCGGATAGCAGTCCATTTTGTCTCCACCTCTAGCATTTACCACTTGGTTGATTACCCTGCTATGTCATAATCACAACATTAATTGTGATAGAACATCTCTATCTTTGAAGTTTGAACAAGTGTTGGAGGCACAGCAGTAATTGTGATAGAACATCTCTATCTTTGAAGTTTGAACAAGTGCTGGAGGCACAGCAGTAATTGTGATAGAACATCTATCTTTGAAGTTTGAACTAATGTTGGAGGTTGAATAGTATTTTCGAAATTATGCAACGAATTATTAAAATGTTTCTCGATAATCAAATAATTTTAATACAGTTTGAATGTGTTTTGGAGTTGGCTGAAATATTAACATTTTTTTAAATAAATATATAGACAGGAAATTACTGTCAACAAAGTTCATCCATTCGTGATCTAAATGGTAGAGAGCGTATTTGAATTTTGAGAAGACAAAATCAATATTTTAATTCTGACCGTTGAAACCATGAATGAATGGATGGATTATGTTGGCAAGAATTCCTTGACCACGGTTTTTTTTTTTTTTTTGTCAAAGATTAGTTGAAATTTATTGACAATTATGATAATATTTCAAATCAATTCAATAAAGTTTTCAAAACCAAAAACAGTTTATAGATATTTGTTGCAAATGTAAGTTAGTTTCTCTTTATTTTGTGTTTTCTGATTTGTATTTCAATTACAGGTCCCTTTTGTCTATTGGCATGTCTATGGTTTTTGTGGTGTTGTTATAACTTGTTACATTGTTTACTTGTTTTGGTTATGCCAAGTTGTAGTAGGTTACTGTGTGTTGTTTTATTTTGTTGCTGTATCGATCTCGTCTGTTTGATACTAATTGGATATTGTATGATTTTCTGTTATATGAAAATCAGTGGCTAAGCCACTTCTTTCAAAAAAAAAATTTCTATCTTTTCTTGTTTCTTTTGCTTCTTTCTCATTCCTTCATTTTTTCTTTTCCTATTTTTATTTATATATTTTTTTAGTTTTTTGTTGACTAAGGATATGAAAAAGAAAATATCATCAACATTGAAAATTTTCAATGAAATTTGTAGGTTTTTTTTACCCATTTCCGATTAAAATTCTAGCTAGACGACGACTGCTTGGCCCTTTTTTAGCAAGCCAAAATGCCCCAATAGGATCTAGTCCTTGTAATATTACCTTGATTTTGCAACAAAAGAAATTACATTCTTCCAGTGGGGCATCAATTCCATTGATTTGTTTCTTACAAAATCGTGGTGCAGGTCTCTGTATCCGAGGTTGTGGGAATCACTATTGAGTCGTATCGGATTCAAATAATTTCCAATTTAGGATTTTTTTGGGTATACTATAAATCATTTTGAGTTCCTATCAGATTTGGTTGCAAATTGCTTTACAGAGGAGTTGATCTTGTTCAGCTTGATTAGGACACATACATTAATCTAATTTAATACGCAGCAATTAATGAGGAGAGAGGAATATTTTTGCTTGGAAAGAAATCGAATAAAACAGGAAATCTTTAAAATAATAATAATAAAAAGGCAGCTATCTCTTTCCTTATATCCAGAGCATAGGGGTGAAAACGGAGCGGATAGTGCTGATACCATATCCGCATCCGTCGGATAATAAGCGGATATGAATACGGATGCGGATAGTAAACGGATATCAAAATTCAAAACCAAATCCGTCTTAAAACATTAAATTAAAACGAATAATAGTCGGATAATTAAGATATATGAACTTTTAAGATACAAATATTAATTAAAACATTAAATATAAATATTAATGAACTTATAAGAGATGAGAGATAATCTATTCACATAATATATATATATATATATATCAAATAAGTGTATGGTAACAAAAGATGCTGTGGTGTAGTGATTTGAAGTTTAGTCTAAAGGCATTGAGATGGGAAGACATGGGTTCAAATCCCACCTATAGCAAATATTTATTCCTCTTTTATATGGGTCCGGCCAAACTATCCGAATCCAGATAATCCGGATATCAGCTCCGTTTAAGACTCCGTATCCGGATCTTTTATGGATTTTCGAAAATTATCCGAATCCGTATCCGGAAATTATCCGAACCCGGATTATCCGGATTCGGATTATATCCAGATACGGAGCGGATATCCGCCGGATAATCCGGCTCCGTTTTTACCCCTACCAGAGCACCATTTGTGCAGTGACTCATTATTGCATCCAAATGGGTACTGTACGCTTATGATTGAAAATTAAAGCAGAGACGGGTACATGGCGAGGTTGTTGGTGTCTCTCCTATGGTCTTGCCCACTGGGGAGGGAAATAATTTTTTTGAGGGTAAGGTGGCAAGTAGCCATCTTACGTTTTCCATTGAATAAGAAAGTTATTTACATGAAAGTGTCATTGAAAGTAACTCCCTAATTATTTACATGCTTAATCTACACTATAATTACAATTCCTCTGTTAACTTAGCTATGTTTCTCCCACAATCTAACCTCTGCTCTTGTTTCTCTAATCAGGACCATCACCGTCCTTGATTTTTGGTTAAAAATTCTACCATTTCTTTCCCTCCATAAACCCCACAGGCCCGCCAGCCCAAGCAATCTCTCAGGTCCTCTTCTTTGCTGTGTCTGGTCCCTTTGAGCCATCCGTCCAAGCTTTTATGTGTGACCTAGTTTGAGGAATGTAGTGGTCTCAATTCAAAGGAGTTTCTGAACGTGGGCCAGAAGCTTGATGAATAGTCACATTCCCAAAATATTTGTATTGCCGATTCCACCAGGGTACCATTGCACATGACACAGCTGTCCAAGGCCTGGCATCATAGAAGGAAATATCAGTATCGGGATTGGGATCAGTCCCAGTCGATTCGGATCGGAAAATCAGATTTTTTTATCAAAAGCTTGTTTTACACTAAAAAAAGAAAAAAACTTTGATAAAAAGGTAATTTATCAATAATTCATGTTTAGATAAATTATTACAATTAAATAATCTACTAATACAATATAATACAAGAATTAAAACTATAAACACACTCTTTCCCTGTCAAAAACTATATCATGCTGGCTGGATCACTTCATCGTCGTTTGTATTATGATAAAAATGAGGATATTGTTATCCAGAACAAAAAAAAAAAGAAAAAACATTGTAGACCTAAATGAATAATTGTTAACATCTTCATATCCATATGCATATATAGTTGATACACTATTTAACCAATCTCGGGTTCATAGTTGATACTCTAATGTGATGAGTTTTTAGCATTTACATAGTTTATACTCTATTTAATCAATCACGGATTAAAATTTTTAGACGAATAATAACTAAAATCAGACCAAAATAGCAAAAATAAACTAGCCAACAGAGTATACTATTTCTTAGTTTATTAAATAAACTAACCGTTATAATTCTATTTCATATTTTAACAGTTTTGTTTAACAGTCTTGATTAAATTGATGGTTGGTATACCTGACCATTCTAAAACGACATGTCATGTGTAAATAATGACCGAGTTTTTTAAAATTACCCAACTTTATAAATATTTTATTATAAATAACCACAAATTTGTCGAAATTATTTTTTTACCCAAACCGTAAGGAATATTTACGGTTTGAATTAAATATTCAAACCGTAAGAAATATATACGGTTTGAATATTTAATTCAAACCGTAAATATTCCGTACGGTTTGAATTAAATATTCAAACCGTATATATTTCTTACGGTTTCAATTAAATATCCAAGCCGTATATATTTGTTACGGTTTGAAAATTTTTTTTTTTTTTTTTTTTTTTTTTTTAATCGTTTTTTGTCAGTATAAAAAGGATCTGAAATTAGAAAGAGAGAGAAAGAGAAAGAGAAAGAGAGGAGAAAGAGAAGGAAAGAGGAGGTGAAAGAGAGTCTGCCAAATAAGGTTTTTTTTTTTTTTTTTTCTTTTTGCAACTTTTCACTTACTTATTTACTGTTTATGTATGTATTTAATGTGCATATATTTACTGTTCATTACTGTTTATATACGTATTTACTATTCATTACTGTTCATATACGCATTTACTATTCATTACTGTTCATGTATGTATTTACTGTTCATATATGTATTTACTATTCCTACACGTATTGGCTGTTCATGTACTGTGTTCATATATATTTGTCATTTATAAATGTAGTTTATTGGCCATGTCAATTGGAATTTCAGTCCATTTTGGAGGAAAGTTTATAACTGACCAGTATGGGGTACGTTACTCGAAACCTGCAGTAAATACGTATTGGGTTGAAGAAAATTTTTCATTAGAGGAGTTGCAATCGGTTATTTATGAAGCAAGCGGCTACAATAAGAATCACTGGAAATTAGAAATACAAGCCCGAATGCTCCAAGGAGGAAAGTATGTCAGAATCACATTGGGAGATCAAGGAGCATTAAGAGGCCTGATAAGGAAGGTTGTGAGGTCTGGTGATCCTCTATTCGAAGTTTTTGCATGCAGAACTCACAGAGAGTCAGGGGTTAGATGTTCAGCCCAAAATTCGGCTGCTGAAAATTATCAACCAAATTATGAACCACACACTCCTTTTAGCCCAATGCCAGCATTCGAACCGGAAGCAGAAATGTACAGTAATTCACCCCAATCTCCACCTTTTATCTCACCACGAGTACAATCTCCACCTTTTATCCAACCTATACCCATGTATGGAGGTCCTTCATCCTTACCTGGGCCTGAACCAAATCCTCACCCCAGACCACCACCAGTACAGGAAGATCCAAACGAGTTAGAATTTGAATTTATGAATGAGGTACCGGAAGAGAATATGCAAACTGGAGATGAATGGGAGGAAGGAGACTGGGACATTAATGATGAAGGAGATGAAGGAGACGAAGAAGAATACACACAGCCCAGTGTGAGGCAAAATAGAGAGAATATGCCGTTAAGTGGCCGTTCTGAGTCTCACCCGTTTGTAAACTTCAACGACACATCTGCTTTTCGAGAAGCAGATGTTTCTTACTATGGTCGTCGGATTAAATACGGGAGTGAGCTCGCAAAAGGCCAATACTTTGCAAATAAAAAGCAACTGAAGAAGAAGATCAATGAGTACCATGTTGACAAGAACAAGGAGACATATACGAAGAGAAGTGACAGATCCCGACTCGAAATTTTATGCAACACTTCGGGTTGTCGTTTCAAATTGAAGGCAAAAGCAACAAATAATGGAGATACTTGGATGATAACTGAGCAAGACAAGCCTCACACATGCACGTCTGAGTACACCAGGACTGACCATGCACAACTCACGGCATCAATCATTGCAGATATCATCGAGTCTGGTATTAAGGAAGATCCCACTATGAGCATCCGGAGTGTGGCACACTGCGTTAGGATTAGGTTTGGCAGTATAACCCCCAAGTACAATAAACTTTGGAGAGGTCGTGAGATTGCAGTAGCCCGACAATTTGGTAGTTGGGAGGAGTCGTACAATTTTATGAAACTATTGCTCATCGGGATATGTGATAAGAATCCCGGCTCGACGCACCAATTTGTGACCACTCCGATCATCGATAAAAATACAGGACTGGTAAAGGAAGATGTTCGAGAATTTAGTGCCGTGGCATGGGCTTACGGACCATGCATCACCGCATTTGATTACTTGAGGCCAGTGATCAGTATAGATGCAGCTTTCCTTTCTGGGCGGTATGAGGGAAGGCTTTTGATGGCTTGCGGCTATGATGCCGAGAACCAATTGCTGCCTCTAGCATTTGCAATTGTGCATAAGGAGAATGAAGAGAATTGGGGTTTTTTCTTACACTGGCTTAGGCTTAATGTGATTGGTGTTAATAGATTCGTATGTGTCATATCAGACCAACACAAGGGGATCAAAGCTGCATTGAAACCTGACTACGGATGGGATAGTAATAATTTTGTGCACAGGTATTGTATCCAACACGTTGCTGATAACCTGGTCCAGGCGTGTGGGAAGGACCCATGGTACGGAACTAGGTTCAAACAAGGAGCCAAGAAGAAGAAGCCAAGAAGGCTGAAAGAGATGTTCGAAGATTTCGCCATGGTATGTCTAATATTGTCTAATTTATATCATTTTTGTTTCCTTTAGTTGCATTTTGTCTAATTTTACTTTGTTATATTGCAGCAAAATCCGAGATGTAATGCTTTTTTGAGGAGAGTGGGCAAAGTACGTCCGAATGATGTTATGGAGCAATCAAATTTTGATAAAATTTTTCAGACTTGTGATGGAGGGTACCGATTTGGTATCATGACAACAAACGGCTCCGAGTCCCTGAATGCTGTCTTCAAGGACAGCCGAATGTTGCCCGTGGCTGCACTTGTGGAGGAAACATTCTACAAGTGCAATAAGTGGTTTGTTCAGCGGCGACAGGCAACACTGGAGTTAAGCAATGAAGAAAAGCCTTTCTCCAAACGGGTACAGGTTAAGCTTACCAAACGGTGGGAGAAAGCCACAAAAATGGATGTCATCCCATACTCTCACGGCGAAGGTAAGTACGAAGTCACGGGCCCAAATGAATATGTTCCAGTAGTCCAAATGCAGGATGGAACCATGTCCATTCTTCATAGAAGGTTTCAGTATATCGTGACATTCAGGCCTAACAGAACAGTGGAATGTACATGTAGAGGTGTCCAATTAACTGGAATTCCGTGCGCTCATGTGTTAGCTGTTTGTCGCCATAATAGCTGGTCACCTGACCTATTTGTTGACCATCGGTATAGAATGGACTACCTTCTGAATACTTGGAATGCCATGTTTGTTCCTTATGGCAATCCTGAAGATTGGCCTACGTCCACTACCCCTAAAATTGAGCCAAACAAAGATTGGATACGGCGTGGTAGGAGAAAACACATTCGTCATGTAATGACCATGGATGAAATGCAAGGTAGGAGACAGGGGCACCGTCCTCGCCGTTCCACTACTAATAGGCAGAGTCGAGGTATGAAATATTCAATGTGTTGATTATATTTCATTCCAATCTTGGACAACTTAATAAGTAACATATTTGGGATGCAGATGCTCATAACACAGCAAATGCAGCAGAAAATGAGCGAGTTATGGTCGAAGCAAGTGGATCGCAAGGGTCGCAGCGAAGCACAACCAGAAGTCGTACAGCTGACCGTGAAAATGCAACTATGATGTTTAGGGAGGCAATGGGAGAAAGACTGGCAGGAGGAGAGGCGGTTGGGATGCAAGGGCCTTCATGTACTACCCAGCGAAGAAGGAGCACATCTCAAGCTGGAAGAAGGAGCACATCTGGTGCGGGAACATCTAGTACAATCAACCGTCAGGAAGAAGCAGTGCAACCAGCTAGAAGAAGCACATCTGGCGTAGGACCATCTGGTACAGCACACCATCAAGAAGAAATAGTGCAACCAGCTACAAGGAGCACATCATCATGGGGATCTGGACGATTAATGGGATTGCGTTTTCTCCGGAGTCGTAGAACTTAACATGTGGTCTATTTCAATGTGTTGAGAACTTATTTAATTAGATGACCTTTATTTTGTGAACAATTTTCATTTTGAGATTTGTATGAACTTTATTTGTATATGTATGAATTTATTTTAATTATTATTTTGCAAATTGTAGACGAGAAGGATGGACAGCAAGAATCGAGGAAAGAGCGAGGAAAATAAAAATCGTAGATGTAGCTTTTGCGAAAAGCTTAGAAATGACTGTCCGAAATGTGTGCAGATAGATGAATTTTTTAACCAAAATCCGATATCTGATGATGATTTTGTAGAGAACCCCTACGGCTATGGATTGAGAGGAAAAACGGTTGGTGTTGAGACGGCTAATGCTAAGACTAAGGCTAAGACTAAGGCTAGCACGTCGTCTGTTGTTACTGTCCCGACATTGTCAATCTCGGATGATGACTTTGTTCCATGTACGTTCAAGACTCATTGTAAGAAATAGTATGTTATTCGAATTATTAAGTTAGAGATTTGTTATCGTTCAAGACTCATTGTAAGAAATAGTATGTTGTACGAATTTTATTTATTTTATCTCCGGAGTATGTTTTCTTATTCTATTTAACTTTCTTATTTTTGTTTTTTTTAAAGCTTGTCATGTTGTTGTTGTTCTTATTTTTAGAGCTTGTCATGTTGTTGTTTTTTCAGTATAGTGTTTTTTTGTTATTTTTAAATACTACCCAAGAACGATAACAATATATAACATAGCTCAATCCAAAGCATAATAAAATATAACGAAACTAAACTGAATAAGACATAATAAAACATAAAACATAACACTACGCTAAAGAAAAACATAAAAAAACATAACATAATACAACTGAACAAAAACTCAAACATAATATAACATAACATAGCTAAACTGCACTAAACTCAACGGTAATTCGAAGGGGTATATCGGTCAGGTGCTTGGCCCCTATTTTCCCTACTGAAATTTCGTTCATGCCAATCATTCCACTGCTGCTCTCCGTGCTGCGCTCTGTGGGCTGGTGTATGAAGTTCCTCTGGCTCAGCCTGTACACTCATCCTGAGTGCACTACTCCATGCATCATCGGGCTCAGCAACCTGGGTAGCTGGCGGGGGGGGGGGGGGGTGGGGTATGGAATAGGGAATCTGCAAACTGGAGCACATAGTCAGGCTGAGTCCCGCTACCAGATGCCTCCCAATCATGAGCCCTGGCTGGATACGGCTGATGCGAGGAGGCAGCTGTGGGCTCAAATGGATACACTGATACATCAACGCTGATGTCCAAATCCGGAGACGCGTGCATAGGCTGGGGGTCCGGAGACCCGTGCTGCTCAGGAGATGGAGGCATGTAGGCAGGACCCTGCAAGGATACTAATTAGTATAAAGAGAAGGATATTTTAACTAACTTAGACATAAAATAACTTAATTCAACTAACTTGACATAAAATTAAGGAATCACATACCGGGGGAAGAAATGGACGTCCGTGCGCGTCACGGTAGGCGTGCCAACCGGTCATGGTAAGTACAAAACGATGATAGTCCCACTCTGGCTGCTCTGCGGGCTCCGGTGGCATCTCACTGTTCAGAACAGGTGGCGCATCAGGCTCGTCCGGTTGTACTTTGCGCCAATCAATATTCTCTCCAGCGTCTCGTAGCATAGTGATCAGCTTTGCTTCATGGCCATGGTCCTCAATGCAAGGGGCAACCAAGTTCAACATCGCATGCCCGACCGCTCTATAGCCACGTTTTCCAAGACAAATGATTGAACGCGCGGCACCTTTAAGTGCTAGGAGCAGCTAAAAAAATAAAACAAGGTTATTAAAAAAAAAGATACGAAAAAAGATTAATACTGTTCAAAAATGTGTTCTTCTGGGTGCATTCATTACCTGGCGAGCACCTTTTCGACCAGTGGGGGTATAACCGTCATCGTTGAAAATCATGGAGCGAAGAAAGTCACCGTAATGTCCCTCTATATACACCGATGCCATGCCAACCCGTAGGTACCAAACCTGATATCTCAATAGAGGATCTCCTTGGAATTGCATCGCATCAACCTCCAGCATATGCCATAAGTTGGCACTCATATTCGCTGCCATGTTGTAGTGCTCCAAGTGATACTCCCTCCAATCTCTTTCATAGTGATTAGAGTGTCTTATCCTGTAATTTATATTAGTTGTAATTTAAAGCCACAAACTAATGTTAAGTACAAAAATGCTAAAAAGAACATAACTTACCCGTGTAGTCTCATGATCACATATCTCGAGACTTCTGGATCTGCGGGATGAGTGGAGGAAAATCAAACTGACGGAGGACTCGGTCTGGATAGTGGTACTCCACTATCCAGAAGCACACCAGCGGACCCCTGTAAAACCACATCTCATGATCATCTGCTACAATCTGCGGCAGCCTCCCCTCGGTGTATAGCTCATGGTACGGAGTCCAGATCACCTGCGTCTCACCTAGACTCTGAATCTGAGATCGGACCAACCTGATACCTATTGTCTTTCCGTGAGGGTTGTCCTTGTACAAGTGATGTCCGTACCATTTCATGCCAAATGCCGGTCGATTTCCAGTGTCAGGCTCTCCCCATGGAGACTCGTTCGGCTCAGGTACCCCCACCGGTAGCCGTGACCATGACCAATGCTGCAGTAGTAGTATCGGCCCGTAGATTTGCTTAGTTTTCCGCTATATTTGTTGGAGAATATTTGCCCAAGGATAAGTTAAATAATTAAAATAAGACATCAAGTGTATGACCAGGTAGATGATTAAAATAAGACGAAAATAACATACTGACCTTGCAACCGTGGCACAAGTTGGAGTAAAGATGTGCTAGGACAGCCCCTCCCAAGTTGTACCTGCTCGACGGCTGAAGGTCCCGCAACAGCTCTAGATACATTATTGGGATGGTATCACCATTTGAATCAGCAAACATGACAGAACCAAATAGGTCCATCACGAATCCCCGTGTGTATCTGTAATATCGAAATTACACAGCAACTCATTTTTCTGCATGAAACAGAGTACAAAATAAATGTAATATAAATAGTTTGTATGAGTACCTCTCAATCTCGAGCTGAGTGGCATCCCTACCCAGACCTCTCGCAAACATAGCTCGCAGCTTCGTCTTGTCCAGACAGTACTTGGACTTCCCCTTATTGCTGCGTATGTTGGGCTTCGCTCCCAACAACTCTGCGAGCATGTAATTAATCATGATGTCCTCAGGATCTGTGGGGTCAGATATGCCACCAACGGGCACGCCCTGGATAGGCAGACCCCATAGAGCACTGACATCCTGGAGAGTCACTGTCATCTCTCCAAAAGGTAAGTGAAACGTATGCGTCTCGGGGCGCCATCGCTCCACTAATCCTGCAATGAGGGATGCGTTAATGGACTTGCTCTCCGACTCTAGAATATCAACCAAATGTTGCACTCCCAAATTTTCCAGATATGGCTCCATCACTGTATAGTACTGCATGTCATAATGCCGACTCCTGGTAGTTATAATTGCCTCACTCTGCATTGAAAAAAGTAAACAACATGAAAACTTAAAAATACAAAAATAAACAAAATTTGAACTAAAAAAAAAAAGGGTAAACAAGCACCTCTTGAGATGCCTCTGAGACTCGGTGCTCATCGTGAGGCATCCATAATAAAGGACTGAAATGGTCCTTGCTGTCAGTGGGAATGGGCTCATCAACCGGGTCGACTGCGGGTGGGTTCCTAGGCCGTCCCCTGACCATCCTACGTTAATAAAAAAAAAATTAAAGGGATACCTGTTGTTTAGAAAAAAAAAATATTTTAGTTTAGACAAGTAGAAAATCACTTGATATAAATATTCTAGACCGTAGTTATTTTCTACCTCTTTTGATGAGCCCTTAAATAACAGGTTGACCCCAATCTACTGGGCTTCACCAAGTTGATATTGAACTTATCAACTGACATGCATACATGAAAAATAATTTGGTAGGTTGTTGAAAGTTGAAACTGCTTATCGAATTTCAATGTCTTTGAAAAGTAACATTAGGTTATAATAGAATGCAGATTTTGAGTTTGGATTGAGGTTGGTCATAACAGTTACATCTTAACAAAGAAAGAAACCAGCCTTATTCTTATTGATGATGTATACCGTAGCATTGTTTTGTACCTAGCTAACCAGAAGCTGCAGCTATGAATAATCCAGACCAACTAATATTGTACCAAATTACCAATTGAACAGGGATTTTAAAAAGTGTCGTAACAGTCTTATTGAATTGTATTTTGGATGTACAAGCATATTTGCTTTTGGACGAGAAAACATACAAAAAAAAATACGACACGTAAAGGGAGAAATTATGCAACTTAAACATGCTGGAGAAGAAAAGTAAAATTTTAATGGAAGATGTTTCACAAGTCAACCAATATTTCACCTTTACCAATTACCACACACCTATGCAGGCACAATGTTTCAATTTCTTTAATCTTATCATAGCATATAAGTGGTTATCAGAGATAACATGAGAAGCAAAGGCAGGATAACAAACAAAGCATCCATCAATTATTTCCTTGCATTTTTACGTTGCTAAAAAACAGACCAGGGAACTAAAAATCCAAACTACCATTCAATTATATACTATTGAAAGCATTGCAAACTTCATATCAATTGGGCAACAATTCTATTTCAATTTTAACTCAAAATAACACCAAAACATGCAGTTTGTAATATTAAGAACCAAACGAAATCTAATCGAACCAAACAAAATTTAATCGAACATATGTACAATCAATTCAGCTCCAGCTGACATTATCATATCAAATTCTATCAATTTAAACGAAAACTAATCAAACCAAACGAGCAAGTTTCTTTCTAATTGAGCTCGTACTTCTAATCAAATTGAACCAAACAAAATTTAATCGAACATATGTACAATCAATTCAGCTCCAGCTGACATTATCATATCAAATTCTATCAATTTAAACGAAAACTAATCGAACCAAACAAGCAAGTTTCTTTCTAATTGAGCTCGTACTTGTAATCAATCTAAGCTATGTTGTTTTCTAATCTAAACCTTATACAGCATATCACCATCTAATCTACACAAAAGAAGCGAGAGAGAGTGCATCTAGTACCTGGTCAAGGGCAGAGGTCAAGGAGGAGGTGGCAGCAGTGAAGGGTGGTGAAGGGGGAGGTGACAGCAGTGAAGGGTGGTGAAGGGGAAGGTGGCAGCAGTGAAGGGCGGTGAAGGAGGAAGAGATGGCAGCGGAGTGGAGAGAGTGGCGGCGAGGAAGAGGCGTCACTGGTGGCTACGGGCGGAGGGGCGGTGAAAGGGGAGGTGGCAGCAGTGAAGGGCGGTGAAGGAGGAAGAGATGGCAGCGGAGTGGAGAGAGTGGCGGAGGAAGAGGCATCACTGGCAGCTACGGGTGGAGAGGCGGAGAGGCGGAGCGTGCTCTCTCTTTTTGTTTTCTGTCGGAGACGCAGGGGAGAGAAGAGAGGGATTTTGGTCAGGGTTTAAACCCGATTTCAAGCCGTAAATTTTTCATACGGTTTGGACTTTTTATTCAAGCCGTAAAATCTCCATACGGTTTGGGCTGTTTATTCCAAACCGTATATATTATTTACGGTTTGGGTAGTTTTAAAATTCTTCTTAACAACCGGTTATTTTTGATAAATTTATTATTGAAATGGGTATTTTTAAAAACTCGGTATTAAAGGAGCTTATAAAATATATTAGATAAAATCATAGAGAAACATTTTTTTTTAAAATTTGATATTTTAGACAATATTTACCTATAAAATATGCATCAAAGAGAGTAGACAATATTGCCTACTTTATATCCATTATGAATCATGATAAAAAATGTTAATTTTTTTAGAGAAAAAATGTTAACTTTAATTATATTT